>QJPP01007366.1:0-302500 GCA_003996215.1 Jaltomata sinuosa
TGCAGTATCTTTTGACGGCGTCGGAATTGATAGGCTTGGGCCACACTTCACCGTCCATTTCTGCTAGTACGAGTGCTCTACCATCTGAGCAACATCCCCTTCTTTCTTGATAACCCAAATAGAGCCTTCTAGATCCACTGCCTCTCCAACTTCCAACATGTTGACCTGATAATTTGGGAGCGGATTGTTGGTGACATTCGGAGCTGGGTCTTTCAACTGAATAACATTTGTATCAATTAACCTCTGAATTTGATCCTTCAATGAGCGGCATACTTCAGTAGTATGTGAACCTTTCATCCCTGAATGGTACGCATAGACTTTGTTAGGGTCATACCATTTGGCCTGAGTGTCTACAGGTAAAGCGAGAACGGGAGTGATGAGGCCAGCTACCCTCAACCTTTCATACAACTGGGCAATTGGTTCAGCCAAAGGAGTATACTGCTTGACCGGCCTTTTCTCGAAATTGGCTCGGGGTCTGTAATTTGGATTAGGTGGGGGAGATTGGAATTGAGAGGGCTGGGCACTATAAACGGGGTGAGAGGGAATTTGGTATGAGTATGTAGGCATTTGATAAAGAGGGATGGGGTATGGAGATTGTTGGTATAGTGGAGGGTGGGTTGTAGGCGTTTGGGAAATGAGTGGTGTTTTGAAATCTTGTGCCATCATCACAGTCTCCATTTTTTTTTCTTTCGGTTTTCAGAAATTCCGCCTGATTGTAGGGACTTATTGGTAGCCTGTAGAGCCTCCAAATTGATAATGCTACCACTTTTGATGCCTTCCTCTAGTCTTTCCCCGACCTGGATGATCTCGGCGAAACTCTTTTCCGTGATGAGCATCATCTTCTCATAATACTGTGGTTCCTGGGCCCGAATAAAATAGTCTTTCATTTGAGCTTCGTCCATTGGAGGTCGGGCTCTGGCCGCTTCAGCTCTCCATCTCAAGGCATATTCCCGAAATAATTCATTAGGTTTCTTCTTCAGGTTTTGAATGTGAAACCAATTTGGGGCGTTATCCATGTTGAATCCAAATCTTTCTACAAAATCGGAGGCCATGTCTATCCATCTGGACCACTTTCTGGTATCCTGCTCAATGTACCAGGTTAAGGCCTCCCCGGTAAGGCTTCTCATGAACAGCTTCATTCGTATTTTCTCATCTCTTCCTACTCCCACCAGCTTATCACAGTACATTCTCAAGTGCGCTTTGGGATCCCCGATCCCATTGAATAACTCAAATTTGGGAGGTTTGTACCCCTCCGGTAATTCAACATCTGGGTGCATACATAGGTCTTCATAATTCAGACCCTTCACCCCCCTAACGCCCTCTATATGTTGTAGTCTGTTGGTGACCTGCTCCAACTTTTCGACCATGTTCTGTATTAACCGGTCTTTTTCTGAAGGTTCTGGCTCAAGTTGGTGCTGAACAAAAGGAGCAGTTTTCACGTATATGGGGTTCAAGTTATAATTTCCTGGACCGTGGGTAGGGGCTATATTTGGAGTGGTTTGGGAGTTTTGTGGAGCTGAGAGGGTAGGATATTGTGGTGGAGGACATTGGCTAGTCCTTGGAAGAATGTAAGTATGCTGCAAGTCATTTTGTGGTTGCGATATATTGGGTATGGTTTGGAATTTTGCGGCGGTATCGTCCTCGACCGTCAGGTCACGAGGACTGTTCAAAGTGAAGGACAACTTGGCCAAATTACGAACTTGCGCCAGTTCATCCTGTAAGTCAAGGATTCTTTGCTCCATTCGTAAGATCAGCTCATCACGGTCTCCACCAACACTTTCTCGAGACTTCCTTACTCTTACTAGCACTATTGTCACCCATTTTATCTTTTCTTTCACGATTTGGACTCGGAGGAGGAGGAGGAGGAGTCCCTTTCGATCTAGTATGATATCCCAGCATGCACAAATCAACCTTTGGGAAGGGAGTAAGAGTAAGACAGAAACCAAGTTAGTAGTAAGATATTTATTCTGAAGATAAACACATTGGTTGCGAAAAAATAAACGTCCTAAATGCAAGGGACCTCGTTGAGCCAGAGGTAGGCCTAAAACGATACATATATGATTCAGGACATTTTAATCCAAGCCAAGCTTCAAATATTAGTCAGAGTTTAGAGTCAGATAATAAACGAAGTAAACCATTTATTAAATCAAATTTTGATCTACTATAATTCTTTGCGGAAATGAAAAAACAAGAAAGTAAAGCTAGGGGAAAGCGGGATGACAAGGGAAAATCCTAAATTCAGAAGCCTCCATTGTACTGGTTCAGAGACCTTGGATCAACTTGTGCCCACATTGCAGGAGTGATATCATAATGACGATTCAACAGCTTCCGTGCCCAGGTGATCTCTTTTATATCTTCAAATATCTATTTTGGTACCGCAACTCAGTGAACCCTCCAATCTCTTCCACGGTCGGCGCTAACTCAAAATCGCTAAACTTGAAAACGACCCTTTCAGGGTCCCAGAATTGCAACAAAGCCTTGATCAAATACCGATCTGGAGCTACATAAATCAAAGAGGTCAGGAAACCCAAGGACCGACGAATCTCTTTACCATGTTCTTTCTTCATATCTTCCCACCATCTCCTTAATTTGTGGGGAACACCCACAACCATCCTAGTGTTGGGAAATGCCGGTGTGCCTTCCATTCTACAGCCTGAAAGAGAAACAAAACAAACTTTTCTAAACTTCTTTCATATTAAACTGGCTTGGATTAATTTGTCATGATCACTTAGCACATAATATGATTATTTGTCTTTGGATTGATGGGAACCCTTTGACAATAAGGAGGCTGCTAATTTCGCGGGTTGGCTCCTAGGGCCAAACCACCTATGGCTGATGCATGCATGACTTATCTAAAGGGGTAGATACAGCACTATCCTAAGTTTCTGAGATTTGGATAGACACGGACTCAAGGTTTTCTATGCTAGGAGGCACGTGGTCACACGGTAGCAAAACTATCCGCTCACCCCACATCTATGCCAACTCTCTAAAATGGGTATTTGAAAGAATTTTGGAGAAGTGCAAAGGAACAACTCACGTGTATATTGTGTGAAAGTGTGAAGTTTCCAAGTGGGAGAAGTATGAGCGGAATGACAGTTATGAAAAGCGGTAACAAGTAGCATACAATGAAAAACAGTAACACATGAACAGTTTAACGAAACAATAACAACATAAATAAAGCAAGATCAAGAAATAAAAGTAAATAAATAAAGGGAAAGGAATAAATGCATCATGAGATATACTAAATAACTAGACAAAATAAATAAATAATAAACTAATCATGAAATACTAGTAAGAAAACACGTAAGGAGAATAAGAAAAGATATTAACATGAAACAAACTCAATTATTTAAGGAAACAAATAAGGGAGAAAGGAAAAGGGACTAATCATAAATTTTCCTTTTGACGAAAAAATAAATAAAAACAAATTCAATCCTATAAAGGTAACAAAAACAAAGATAAATAAAACACGAAATCCCACATAAAATACAAACCCGTAATGGTTAGAACCTAAATATCCCCAGCAGAGTCGCCATTCTGTCGCGCCCCATTTTTCTCGCGGAAAAGCGGGTTTCGACGTGACAACTCTCTTTTAGGAAAAGACGGTGAAGAGTCGCCACCTAACGAATTTAAGGCGCGTTAGGGCACCGTTCTAACTAATTACAATTAAATTAAATTTTAAGTCTACGCAACCAGAAATCGGGTAAGGGTTCAAGTTACCTCGAAAGGAAGGTGTTAAGCACCTTTCGAGGTTCACAAATGTGGGTCCCTGCCGGATTCGTTATTTATGTGGGAATAGGTGATAAATAATAGGTCGATTAATTAAACTAAAGACTATGTGATTAAACAAGTGAAAACTTTATTTTAAACAAGTATTTAGGCTAATTTAATTACTAAAATCTAAGTGAGAAAATCATGCATGAATTAACGCAAGTAAATAAATAAACGAAAAAGATCAAATAAGCGAGAAGTCAGAAGTGACACAATAATATAGGAAAAGGGACCTAATTACTAAGTGACTTAGTTAGCTACCCCAAACAAATAGAAAGAAACAAACTTAGGTTAATTTTAACCTATTCGGATCAGCGCCCGGCTTATTATCGGAGACAATTCCAAAGACATTGTCGTATTTTGCTCGGGTTGATTTCCATCATATCCGTCTATCTACCCGCCTAAGTTGGTTATTAAGATTATTTTACCTAAGTGCGTACTAAAGAAATGAGAAAAGTCTATCGTACCCTGGTATGCCTACTCGTCCCACTTAATGTTCAAGAGGCATTGGACTACTATTTTGGATATGGGTCTAGACAATAAAATTCCAAGGCTACTTAATTAGACTCGGGATTAACATCAATCAAAACATACATGGACTGGAAAACAAGTAGCACATAAATGATCTCACATAGGCCTCGCAATTCGTACAATTAACACTTTATATAGCATGATATCTGGAGAACGTGCAAAACCACTTATTAATTAGTCCTATGAATAAAGTTTCTAATTATTTAACATGCTGAAAATAAATCTAATCCTATAAACAGGATGATTGATTATTTAACCTGCTAAAACTGTTTTTTAGCTATAGGCATGAGAGCTAATTAAATTAAACGTATAAGCAGAATCTTTAACCTAACATGCTGGGCCTGATTTTAACATGCTGAAACGATTTTAACATGCTGAATCCTATAGGCATGACTTCTAGTCGTGTTACATGCAGAACATATTCAATACTATAGGCATGATTTCTAACATCATTATGCAGAAATGGATCCTAACTTTAACATGTTGAAACTTGATTCCTATAAACAAAATGATCACTTTAACAATCTGCAGTTTTAATCCTATAAACAAACTGGTTATTTAGCATGCTGAGAATTAACAAGTCCTATAGGCATGATATCTACTTAGTTTAAAAATGCTGAAACATACTGAACCAGGTTTAACATTCAGAAACAGTTTCTAACGTGTTGAACTGATTTTAACATGATGGAACAGTTTCAACGTGCTGAATCCCATAGGCATGATTTCTAGTCATTGTATATGCAGAAACTGAATTAACCCTATAGGCATGCTATCTAAAATACACGAAACACTGATGCTGAAATCAATTTTTTTTAAACTAGACATGATTTTGATTTTGTTTGAAAGATGAAGCTGGTTTTAAACATGGTAACTAGCTTTGTTATTTATATGCTGAAACTGATTTTTACAACTTTAAACATGGTAACTAACTATCATAAATGCCGAAACATATTTAACTTATAACATGGCAACATGAACAGAATTGAAAACTGGTTTTAAGCCATAGAGCATGCTAATTATTTTAAAGCTAAAACGAACTTAAAACTATAGGCATGTTTTCTAGGCGTTTTCAAACAACTAAGGCAAATAGCACGTAGTTTGCCCCTCCCCCATAGCAGTCCCCCTAATGTATTTTATTACATCATCAAAGTTTTTTACAATAAATTATTACAGAATCAATGAAATAAATAAGTAAAAAAAAAAGAACTAATACAATATATAAGTCTAGCGAGATCTCCAAATTCTGAGCAACTCTTCACGATAAGACCCATATTTTAATAGATCACCTGTGAAACATAGTAAACATAGGATTCGGAGGACCTTTTTACCACCCATAGGATTGCCCCGACATGTCAGAGTTCCTGAGGATCTCAAGGATCCTAGGCAGTGCTTATGTCGGAGAATGAGGTGCATTAGGCCCTCCATAATTCACCCAAATACCACAGAACAGCCAAAGTGGAGCCAAATATAGTTGTATTAGCCAACAAAACTGCCAAACATACAACTAATTGGTTCGTGCTAACAGAAGATTAATGCAACAAAAACCAAACCAAACAGAAATATAAGTTCATGCTTTTATGAACAACATTCCGATAATCATGGATAACACAAACGATTACACGTTCTAAAGGTAAACATGCATATGAATTGATATATACATAGGTAGAACACTAACCAGTTATCCGCAAATAACAAGAAAATATTCAAAGTCGTCACTCTTAGCAATCAGTACCACTTTAGCAGCCAGAAAGAGAAGTTAAAAAGAAAGGAGTAGTATTGTGTAAAAGTCTCCCTGATAATGAAAAGAGGGGGGCTTCTTTTATAGTAAAAAATAAGAGCCTTTTGCCAAAGGAAAGAAATTAATCCAAATAATAAATCAGGGGATCCTTTTCTTTTATTGATCATAGAGAATCAATTAGTGCAAAAACTACCATAAATAGGCAAGTACAAGAGTTGTGACAATTTATCTAAAGGAGAGGAGTGAGGAAATTAATTAATCAGGCAGAGATCAATCAATGATTCACATCAAAGCTTACCATAAAAAAAGGGTCAAATACTAAGATTGTGATAATCAGTTAAGGGAGGGAAGAAATAAAAATATTCAGAGAATCAATCAGAGTAGAGTATTTCCTTAAACGAATAAGCCAAATCAATTACGAGCCAGTTCATTCAAGATTATCATAATTAGATGAGTGCTATGGTTGTGACAATTAGTTAAAAGAGAGCTAATCAGTAGTAAAATTTCATCACAAAAGGCCAAGTATCAAAGCTGTCCTACCCATATACGGAAAAGGGAATATGAATTCATGCTTGGAATGATCCAATTACGGTCTAAAGTAATCAATTATTGAGCAAGGAGGATCCCAATTTTCATAGTCAATAACAAGGTTCATTGAGCTTCGGAATTAGGCACAAAGTTTCCAGTCATGAATAAGAATCATACTCTAACAATTTGTAAGCAACATATGAAGGCAGCAGATAGATATAAACTAAGCAACCTCCACCTAGAACCAGAAACATCAATTTAGAAATTGGATCCAACACAAAGTCGACTCGACATCTTTCAACTCAGAACACAACATGATGATTACAATATGCTTAGACATCGAATTCACCAACAAAACAAGCACATACTTGAACTTTTTGAAATTGGGGTTAACGGTAGAAGTTCATGAAAATTAGGATTTTTCATACATGTCAGTCCACATGAAGCAGT
Organism: Jaltomata sinuosa; assembly: GCA_003996215.1. Lineage (NCBI taxonomy): Eukaryota > Viridiplantae > Streptophyta > Magnoliopsida > Solanales > Solanaceae > Jaltomata > Jaltomata sinuosa. The sequence continues at coordinate 7,019 of QJPP01007366.1, forward strand.
TAACCCAAAATCACAGAATTTACACACAAATTCACAGCCCAACTCTACCAATTTCATATCTAAAAAATCAGATAACAAGGAGAAAAGAGAAAAGGGATGAAATTAAAAATGATCAAACCCTTAGTGGATTCATGATAATTCGTCATGAGTTAAACCTTAAAACTTTTACCAGAAACCAAGGTGAGAGTACTGATTTCGCCGGCTGGTCGCTCCCTTCATCCACCTCCTCCGATATTCGCCGGAGAAGACATACCCTTTGGGACATATGGAATCTATTTTGGTGGTGATTTACGACGGCGGGGTCTTAGACGGAAAAGGAGGCGGTGACAGTGATCGTCGCTCGTCGGGGAGAGGGTGCGAAAAAGGGTAGTGGAGAGTGGTAGTTCATCGGGATTTCGCCGATGGGGTTGGTTAGAGAAATGAGGCGATGACAGTGGGACACCGCTCGTTGGTGGGGACACGGAGAGGAGATTTGGGGGGTGAGGGAGGCTAGCCGACAAGCGCGGACGGCTGATGGTTCCGGCAGAGAGGGAGAGAGAGAGTTGAGGGAGATGGGGGTGGCGTTTATGGTGGTGGTTTGTGAGGTTGAAGTGGTAGTTGCGATGGGGTTTTGACGGTGGCTGCTTCACCGGTGATGGTGAAGCGGCGGTGAGGGTAGCCGGAGTTGGCGGTAGTGATGGCAGAGAGGGGGAAGATGATGGGGATGAGGGTGGTGGTGGCTGGTTTCGCCGATGATGGAGCAGCGGCGGAGAGAGAGAGAAAAGAGAGAGAGGCGGCTGGTGAGGGAGTGAGTTTTTTGGGGTTAGGGTTTGGGGTGGGTGTTTGTTTAAAAGGAAAGAAGAGGGGGGTTTGATCTCAGCCGTTGATCGTATTAGATCAACGGCTGAGATTGGATTAAACTTTTGGGATTTAAAATTGGGCCAATTAGCCCAATTAGGCTAAAATTGAAATAAATTGGGTAGAAAGGGGCTAGGATTTAAATAATTTGAGATTAGAAATTGAATTCGGACGGCTATTTAATAAATAAACTACCAAATATATAAAATTTAGTAGATAAAATAATAATTAACGATAATTATCAAAAGATAAATTATTTTAACAAAAGAATAAATTACGTATATGACATGTAATATCATATGAAATTTATGATAAAAAATAGTAATAATAGAGAATAATTATATATTTATATACTAATTTTAAAGTGTTAATACGTAATTTATCAAGTAAAATTTAAAATAAATTAATATTTAAAATAATTATTATTATTAAAATAACAGCCCGAGAAATGTATAGGGAGGTCAAAATTGGGTGTCAACAATAAGAAGTTTCACAGTTGTAGTTTAAAAGTGTGTCTAAGACAAATGGTGACAATATCGCATTGATCCAACTGTGAGCAGTTGTGTCACACTAAATTCACAATGTGTATTGTGAGTGGTTGAGATCAGGGCACGAGACAAAACCTCCCACAAAGGCCAAAAGATTTTGGCTATGCAAGAAAGGCTTGAAAACCTTTTTCCAAGTGAGATAGTCCAAGTTAGTTCAACAGGTATAAAATTTTCAATATTAGAAATTGAGGGTGGTCGGAGGGGAAGCACCAAAGTGATGGGTGTAGAATTTTCTGGAGAAGAAAGGGTGGGTGAAGAAGAAGTCACGATGAGAGAAAACAAAGGATCATTGATGCTCTTGATACCAAATTGAAGTATTTTGGTGTAATGACCCAATATAGTGGGTACTATGTATTTATAGTAACATTACGATACATAGAATGGAAATATAATAAATACAAGGATATATTCTAGTAAATATAAATTATTTTGTTAATCTTCTAAAGTTGTGCAGAATATTCCCTAATAGAAAAAAGACTTTTGAAATTGTGGTCTAAAATCCTTTTTAATCTTTTATGTGGCTATAAATTATTTTATTAAAGGTAAAAGTAGAATTTTAATATTAAATTATTTCTAATTATATAAAGGTGACATTATTTTTGGGACGTACTAAAAATAAAAAGATGTCACATAAATTGGGACAGAGGGAGTAGTTGTAGAGAAATGAAACGATTGAAGAGAAGGAGAATCTTAGTAGCCTAGTTGATTAGTTACCTTTACTTTCATCTTATTGATAAAGATTTGATTCTCCACCTTGTAATCTCCTTCTCATTTTTCTCATCCCTTACACCAATTAAATGGAAAAAAATTGTGGAAGAGAAGTTGTAAAAAAGCTGAAATAATTAACATGGCACAAAACTATCAAGAAATTGACTAGTTTGTATGCTTCTCGGCTCAGGACCACATGGCATGTTCCCAAAGTCCTTGATTTATTGTAGACATGTAAATGCATAACCTAATGTTGTAATACTCCATATGGATTACTCTTCTTGTCAAATTTTTAATTTACACATTTTTGAAGAAATTATGCATTTTAACTATTATTTCCTTATTTATGATTTTTAATTATTTAAAATATTAATCTCTTTTTAATAAATATTCTCCTATAACCCATCGACAACTCCCTAAAGTTGACACCAACTTTCACTTAGACACCTCAACTAGGTGTTGTTCATTTTAAACACCTCACGTAGGGCCCGACTATGTCATATTAATACTTTTTATATAATCAACCAAATATGTAAGGTGTGTGTAACACACTTGCTGATGACTTATCAAATTGATGAATTAAGTGAAGACATGTGGAAAATATACCAAAAATAATTATTAAAAGATTTATTGTAGGTTAAAAAACCTTTTTTAAAACTAATTAATTAATTACTTTTAAAAAGGTTACATTTCAACAAAAATAGAAAAGGAAAAAAAATAGCAGCTATCCCATCGGAATTTCTTCTCCAACCATCTTTCACATCTCCGACAACGACGATCACTATGTCCTTCTTCTTCAAATTTGACTTTCATTATCACCACCTCCTCCTTCAAATTCAGTCACCATAATCACCACCAACGCCTCCTTCTTCTTCAATTTCTATCACCATAACTACCGACACATCCTCCTCATCATTCATCGAATTCAACCTCCATCACTGTAGCATAAAATACAGAGCTTGGAGGAAGGATGGTGGTCTTTAAATAAAGAACCTAGCTCAAATTATACCACTGATTTGACTGTGGCGTTGTACTTGGTTCGTCTTTGTTGTTTATGTTTGTCATTCTCATGCCCAAATACAAGGTCGAAGAAGAAAATGGTGGGTGTCTTACAACTTGCCATTTTTAATTTCCCCAATTCACTTCTCTATTTAGACAAGAAATAATTAGGGCTCTCACCCCAAGAATTAACACTTTATTTGTGGTTTTTTTTATGATATCTATGTATTATTGATTCAACTTGCCACATTAAGAAATGACAAGAGAGGAGAAGGTTGATATATGGTGGTAATTTCACAGTAGCAAGGTGGTGGTGGAGGGTGGACTGTGGAGGAAGTGTTGGAAGGAGAGAGAAGGAGGAAGAAAAAATAAAAAAATAAAAAATTACAAAATCTAAGTCCTTTACGCACTTAAAATTCGTGCAACACATACAATGCGTTAAGTTAGCAAAAAGTATCAGAATGATAAGTGAAATCCTACATGAGGTGTTTAAAATGAACAAGACCTAGTTGATATGTTTAAGTGAAAGTTGATGTCAAATTTAGGGGACCATCAATGGATTCCACCAATAAAAAGAGAGAGTTAATCTAAGCAATCACAAAATTGAAGTATGTGTATATGCTATTCATTTAGGTTTTCTATGCTAATTAGTCAATGTTTATTATTTTCAAGAATAATTATTACTAAGGGTCAAATGGGAGGAGTGTGCCCAATTATATCTTAATTTTTTAAAATAATAATTATTTAATCCATCTATTTTTAATAAGGACGACAAATTATATAATCTGGAGGAAGTAATATATTTTCATTGAATTATGTGGTCCATACAAAGATAAACCCCCAAACTACAGCCGCTAATGTTGAAACTTTAATTAAAAAATCAGGTAAATAGAAATCCTTGATGATATAGATAATCGACCCACCATAATATTTCACATGCATGTCTCGAAGCTTTATGGTTGACAATGTCATAAGGTCGAAAGATAGGGGGATAGTTTTAGAGACCTCCTTTTAAGTTTGGCTTTATAACACTTGTTTTTTTTGTAGTTTACAGTATTATGCATACTTTTCTTATTTTAATCTATTTGTTATTGATATAAAAAAAAATTATGTTTAGACTAATTGCCCCTTTAGAGCAACTTATAAATCTCCGTTATTGATCCCTCAAAATCCTTGGCATGTAAACCCATTTTCCTCGAATCCAGTGAATATGATTCATTAAGGCCTTTCAAAAATTATAAATGCATTGCTATTATAGATTAACTTTGCCTTTGATTGTTAGCAAAAGAAAAAAAAAGTGAGAGAATTGAAGCTTTATATTCTCTCCCCAACAAAGGCAGCTAATGAAAAAGGTTGAAACTAGAACAATTCCTTGAAAGAGTTTTAATAGTACTCTCCTTATGATACCAAATTCTTGTATCGAAGCTAAGATGAGCCAGAATTGTAGAAGAGAGAAGAGAAGAAGAAGAAGATTAAGGTAAAAGAGGAGAGAATTCAGAGGAAAGAGTAGGAGTTGAGATCCAATATCATATCACAATCGTTTTCTCACAGTTACAATTCCTATATATATGAACTAATTGAAATGGAATTAAGAAAGTACAGAAAATGGAAAATGCATTGCTGAAATTCAAAAGTAACTAACATAACCACTTTTCCCGCCAATTCCAAAAGAGGCAAGCATTGCGTGACTCTGGCCAACTCAGCATCTACGTGGATTGTGATGTGGCCCAATAGTTTCATTAGTGTATCAATACCCCCGTCTAGAGAACACCCTTGTCCTCAAGGGTGAAGGTGGGGAAACGAGCTTGTAAAGCAGAGGCGAATTCCCAGGTTGCATAAGCAACATCTAAATCAGTCCACTTGACCAAGCACTGAGCAACTGCTTTGTTTCCCTTCTTAATCAAACGTCTGTCTAAGATCACTTCAGGAGTAGGACAGTGAGTGCTAGCAAGGTCAAGGACAACAGGGTGTATAATCTCAGTAGGTAACTCATGGAAATACTTGAGTTGAGAGATATGGAATGTAGGGTGGATAAGGACCTTAGGGGGAAGTAGTAACTTGTAGGCTATAGCTCCAATCTTTGCACTATTAGGGTAAGGGCCAAAGTATCTAGATGTGAGATTGTGATAAGGAAATGGGGACAGTGTGGATTGTCTGTAGGGTTGTAGCTTACCAAAAACCCAATCTCCTACTTGGAATGTCTTGTCTGATCTATGAGTATTAGCTAGTAGAATCATCCTCTGTTGAGCTCTACCCAAATGGAACTTAGCCAGGTATAACTTTAATTCTCTGAGTAATATGATGTCCTCAATAGCATCAAAGGAAGTATCACCAGGAAGATAAGGAAAATGCAAAGGAGGGGGATAGCCATAAAAGAGCTCAAATAGAGAAGTGTGAATAGCTGAGTGAGGGGTGGAGTTGTACCACCATTCGGCAAAGGGAAGGAAGGTCACCCAATCTTGTGGAGAGTCAGTGCAAAAACATCTAAGATAGGTTTCTAAACACCTATTGAGAACTTTAGATCGTCCATCAGTTTGGGGGTGATAAGCTGTTAAAGTCTGCAAGGTCACACCCTGAGCAGTTAAGAATTCCTTCCAGAAAGTACTGACAAAGATAGGGTCTCTGTCACTTGTGATGGTAGATGGAAACCCATGTAGTTTGAAGACATTATCTAAGAAGATTGGAACCAAGGATTGAGCAGTATAGGGGTGAGACAAGGCAATGAAGTGGCTGGATTTAGTCAATCTGTCTATTATGACCCAAATGACTGATTTACCTTTAGACTTAGGTAAACCTTCTATGAAGTCCATGCAAATATCAGTCCAAGGTAAAAATGGAATAGGCAGGGGTTGAAGAAGGCCTGGGGAAGCAGCAGTGTCATATTTATTCCTCTGGCAAACAGAACATTTATGCACAAAGGAAACAATGTCCTCCCTAATCCCCTTCCAATAGAAATAGGATAGAACCTTCCTAGTAGTAGCATCAATCCCTGAGTGATCACCGGTGGGAGTGGAATGCCATAAGGAGAGGATCTTGGATCTCAACTCCTGGTTATTACCTATAAAAACTTTACCCTATCTCCTTAGCTGGTTATTCATCCAAGTATAATGCTTATGTGGTGATAGGTGTAAGGAACTAATGAGAGCCTTCAACTCAGGATCATTGTCCCAGCTAGCACTGATTTCTTCCCATAACTCAAACTTCACAGAAGAGACTAAGAGAGACATTAGTTCAGCTCCTTGAATTCTAGAGAGGGAATCAGCAACTACATTCTCCTTCCCTCTCTTGTATTGTATTTCAAAATCAAAGGGTAACAATTTAGCTAACCATCTGATTTGAGAATCAGTGTGTAACTTTTGGTTTAAATGGTACTTGAGAGCCTTTTGATCAGTTTTTACAATGAAATGTTGACCTATAAGATAGTGTGACCATTTGGTGACAGCAAATACCAAGGCCATTAACTCCTTCTCATAAGTTAACAGTGTAGCATGCTTTGGGGCTAACCCTTTACTAATGAGTGCAATAGGATGATCAGACTGCATCAACACTGCACCAATGCCAATCCCACTTGCATAAGTTTCAACAACAAAGGACAAATCATAGTTAGGCAAAGCTAGAACTAGTGCAGTAGTTAGAGCCCCTTTTAATTTATCAAAGGCTTGAGCAGCTTCAACATTCCAACCAAAGTTATCCTTCTTCAATAGCTCAGTTAATGGTTTGCTAATAAGACCATAACCTTGAATAAATTTCCTGTAGTAACCAGCCAATCCTAAGAATCCTCTCAACTATTTAATGGTGGTTGGGACTGGCCATTGTTGCACTGCTAAAACCTTCTTGGGATTAGTAGAGACACCCTCTATTGTGATAAAATGTCCTAGGTATTCCACCCTGGGAACCTCAAAGACACACTTAGATCTTTTGGCTAGGAACTGATTCTGAACCATCAAGTCTAAGACCAACTGTAGATGACCAAGGTGTTCTTGTAATGTCTTGCTGTAAATCAATATATCATCAAAGAAGACAAGTACAAACTTCCTCAAATACTGTTGAAATACATGATTCATTAAACCTTGGAATGTGGAAGGAGCATTAGTTAGCCCAAAGGGAATAACCAAGAATTCATAGTGCCCCATATGAGTCTTGAATGCTGTCTTAGAAATATCATCAGGAAACATCCTGATTTGATGATATCCAGACCTTAAGTCCACCTTAGAAAAATAAGTTGTTCCTGCCAGCTCATCCAACAAGTCATCTATGATAGGGATATGAAATTTGTCTTTAATTGTGCACTGATTACGTTCTCTACAGTCTACACAGAGTCTCCAAGTTCCATCTTTCTTCCCCACTAACACCACATGAGAGGAAAAAGGGCTATGGCTATACTGAATTACTTCTTGCAATAGCATGTCCTTCACCAATTTCTCTATAATACCCTTTTCATAGTAGAGTATCTGTAAGGTCTAATATTGATTGCTCTGGACCCTGGTAGTAAGGGAATTCTATGATCAAAGGTGGACCTCTGAGGTGGTAATGTAACTGGTTCCTCAAAGATTTGCTGATACTGCATGAGCAGTTCACCAATAGCCTGTGGAACTACCTCTTCTGCAGGTAAGTGTAGTGAGTTCAGGTGTCCTTCCTTCAGATAATTCTGAGTACTAGGCTACTTTGAGCATAAACAACTGAACCCCTTGTCCCTTCAATTTATTCACAGCTTTGGGGCTAGCCAACTTACATTCTTCAGAAACTCCCTTAAGGAGGTGATGCTTCCCTTGATAATCAAAGGACATAGTAAGCTCTGAATAATCAGTAGTCACAAGACCTACTGTCTTCATCCAAAGAGCACCTAGGACCAGGTCATACTTTCCAACTGGGAAACAATTAGATCAGAAATGTAAGTAGTACCTTGCATCATCCATTGGAAGTTTCTAACCACTCCAGCAGTAGCTTCAAGTGAGTTGTTGCCCAGGCTGACATATCCCACTTGAGTAGGCTCTACCTTGCATCCTAATTTCTTCACAGACTCTTCATCAATAAAATTATGAGTACTACCCCCATCCACTAGAATTTGCACTGGTCTTTTGTCATTGTAGCCTATGACATGGATGGTTTGAGCTCCATCCAATCCAGTCAAAGCACAAAATGAAATCAGTGGTGTGTCACTCTCAGGAGAAGCCCACTCAACAGGTTTACCCTCTACCTCAGTTGCCTCCTCATTGATTGTAGTGTCTTCTCCTTCAGGGTACTCTAATTCCATCACAAATAGTTGTTTAGGTAAGGTACATTTATGACCCACAACATACTTTTCAACACAAAAGTAACACAAGCCCTGAGCCCTTCTTGCTTGCATCTCAGCGGGTGAAATAGTTCTCCTAGGTCTGGTAGTTACGGCTGCAGTAGGAGCAGGTAAAGCTAACCTTGGACCCTGTTGATACGATCCACTAGTCCTCATGTTAGGACCATCTGAAATGCTTCTCCTCACCACAGTGTGTTGTGCTCCACTAGATTTTTGGGATCGAGCATTGGCCACCAATGTAGCCTCAGCCAACCTAGCCAATCTATAATTCTTAGTAAAGGTTTGGGGATCGTGCATCATCACCATATTAATCAATTCCTCCTTTAGTCCTCCCAGAAAACATGATATAGCCTGTTCATTAGTAAGATTGCACTGAGCCAACAGCCTGTCAAAGGCAAGCTAAAATTCCTTTACAGTGCATGTCTGTCTCAATTGTTTCAGCTCTAACATAGGGTCCGCAAAATCATCCCAAAATGTTTGAATTAATGCCTCTAAATACTCTTCCCAAGTAGGTACTCCTACCACCTCCCTACATTTCAAATAATCTTGATGCCAAGCTAAAGCCTCATCCTCTAAGTTCATAGCCACTATTTTGATCCTATGATTCACAGAAGTATCATCCACATAAAAGTACTGTTCTATCCTATATAACCATGTCTTCAAATTCTCCCCTTAAATCAAGAAAATAGTAAGTTATGGTGACGAGGATTACCAATGTAGTGAGGGTTAGGACCTAGGATCCCTTGCCCTGTGTTGGAATTAGCTTCTCTGGTTCTCGATGCTGAAGCAGTACTGATGCTCCCAAATTACACCTCTAAAAGAAGTGCAAGCGGTCACTGTTCAAATATAGAACCCAACTAAAGGTTGGGGTCGATCCCACAGGGAATATGGTAGGATTATGGTCGATTAGTGTTTGATCAGTCTTTTAGTCGTTTATTTCCCGCAAAAGGGGAGGTTTTAAAGTAACAAGTAAAGATCGTAATGTGAATTAGTACAAGTAACAGAGATCAATTTCAACAGTTAGTATCAATAAGAGAAGTGACTAGGGTCGTGTTCCCCATGAGATCATAACTTAGTAAGGCTTTTTTACTTGGTTAACTAGTTTAGTGCTTAGCATGCAGAATCGGTAAGTTAGGTTCACCTAATTCCTTGGTCCGACAACTAGGTGAATTTCACCACACGCCTTGGTCCGGCCGCGGGTTCCCTTTACTAACCCTTACCCTTGATCCCAGATTAGCTATTCCCAGACAAGGTCAAGCTATTAGACGAGGGTTGATAGCCTCAAATCTCGTTGTTTACAACCCTTTTCCTATCCATTACCTCCTTGGTCCAGCAAGTAAGGATAAGGCGAGTTCTAACATTGTACGACGTTAAAAAGCAATCAAAGCGAAGGGAAGAACAATACATGCAATAAACACCTTCCTAGATTACCTAAGTACTTTGCCTACTTCGTTAATCCTTCATGGTTCCCACAATCCTAGTTGTGGATTTAGCTACTCATGTTCATAAGCATGCAATCAATGTTTGTTTGAGCAATCATCAAGAGATACTTACAAAGAAGAATAAAGAAAACCGGAATCTTGAAGAATAATCTCAAGAACACTTCGAATTGCCAAGAACTAAACTTTGAATTCAACACCAAAATAAATTAACAACTATCCAAAAAGTCGCTCCAAAAAATACCGTGTAACTACCCTAAATAAAAACCTAGGGGAAAGTATTTATTGAAAAAAATAAATCCTTTCCTAATACAACTGGGAAACTGGAGTCGGCAGCTTTCACGAGACCATTCCACGATTCGTGGGAGCTTCTACGGCTCATGGACAGTACTCATGGAACTCAAGCAACTTTGTTCTTCTGCAGGTTCCTTTCCACAACAGCAGTCTATGACTCGTAGGATGGATCATGGCTTGTGGAGTTGGGTCGTAAGACTCAGACTCTTTGTCCCTTCTCTGATCATGTTCAACGAGCATGGATCATGACTCGTGAACAAGAGCACGACTCATGGGAACCATCCGTAGAACACAGGCTGTTTTATTCCTCTTCTGATCTTCTTTCATGACCAAGGTTCACGACTCGTGGACCTATCCACGATTCATGGAATCCCTTCGTAGAACTCAGGCCATAGCTCATGCTTCAGTAATGTCTCCATGACTGACTCCCATGACTTGTGGAATGATTGACGACTCATGGTTATGTGTCGTGGAAGTCAGTTTCAACCCAATTATCAGTCTTTTTCTGCACACTGTCTCCGAAATCTTTTTTCCTGCGCAAGACTCCAAAACACATCAAATCTTACTAAAAATCACTAAAGGACATGCTCAAATTCCAAGTTTTAAGCATCGAAAGTGCCACAAAACCACGGCACATCATCACCCTCAACATAAAGCCATTGCTTGTCCTTAAGTGATGAAACAAAACTATCCTAGAACGACGCTATCGCAAAAGAAAACTAGGGACTACGGTAGTCATATGATTTTGTGATTTAGTTCATAACAAGTATCCCCCCTCCCTTTTCAATACAAAACCAGTGCATGTGTTCTGACTATTAAGACAACACAAGAGGATCCAGGAATGATATTATATTATCAACAGACCATGTAGCATACACATATGAGACTTACGCTAACAGTTAGCATTCAAAGTTGCTCTAGTTCCCTCACCACAAAGAAGTCCCAATCACACCATAATATCATCAAGAATTCGGGGACTGAACAAAGACACTCAATACCATAGGCTTGCCCTTATTTTCTATGCCTCGGCTTTCGGACAATTGGATTAGGATTACTATAGGACTTCTCTTGGCTTGTAACGTAGGCTTGGGGACGGGTATGGTAGATATGGAAATCAGTGACTAAGCCCTCCTTGACACTACGCTATTTTTTTTTTATTTTCTCCACTTATCGGACCAACTCTATTCTTTTCCTCCCCTTTTTTTCTCCCTTTTTATTTTTCAACAAGTGACAAGTGCGGCTTTTGGTTCAAATTCAACTCTTTTTTCATTTTTTTTCTTTTCTTTTCTTTTTCTTTGTTTTTATCTTTGTTTCTCTTTTCTTTATCATGCCCGCCGCACCCGTTATTTCCCTTTTTCATTACTAGCCTTCTCTTTTCATACCCCTACTCCTCACTCACCTCTACAGTAGCCACCCTCAACTTAGGCGATTTGCCTGAGTTGAGGTACACGATGTCTAAGGAGGGACCAGGGCCAAACTAAAGGTTTTGCAAAAAGACGGGGAAGGTGATTAGGCTAAACAACAAAATGGGTCAATTTAGGCTCAAAATCGGGGATCAAAGGACATTTACTTCATTTGGTCGGTCATTTGGATAAAGTGGACTAAGTCAAAAACGGCCTATGATCCTTTCCTAACCAACCATCCTAGAACCTAAGCAAGACTAACCAGGAAAGTTCTAGATTGGCACACAACACAGGAACAAGTCAAAATAAGCTCACACACTCATGGCACCGAGTCAAACAATTACATGCTAACTATCAGGTTCATGCTCTAGCTTAAGCCATTCATCAAGTCGATTACATTACAATGTCATGCATAGATCCATAACGATTAGTCTATCAAGAACAGATACTACCATGTCAGCTAAAATTTGGAGGGGTTTCCATTTTTTCAATCAAAATCTAGTTCCAAAAATCATATCACAGACTGCACTAAGTTCCTTTTCTTCTTCTACTACATACAACCTATACTAAACGTGCCGGTTCAACAGAAATAAAAATCATTAGGGAAAGAACACAGGCAATAAAACCCTAAGGACTCATGTACCTTTTGATTACCCTCATGGGTTGCCTCCCATGTAGCGCCTGATTTAACGTCGTGGCACGACGCGGGTCTTTTGGCTACTCAGACTTCACCAAATGACCTATCAAAATACGGACAACTGCTGCCCCCACCCTACCAAAAGGTAATGTGCATTGTCCTTAATGCATCAAGAAAAGTAGAATCATAGGAAGGCAGGAACATACCTGTGGTGCCTAAGCGCCATCGTCCGATGAAGTGTGCGGGGCCAGTGATGTGGTACCCATTGCAGTGTTAGTGGTGACGGTGGTGGCCATCGCGCTCAATGTCTCAATGAGAGGAGTGACATCAGTAGATGCTCGCTCAGTAGTGACCAAACCTGGACTCCCAATAATAGAGGGTGCGGCTCCTCCACTTCCGGGAGCTGAACTAGATGATGCACCCCTATGCCTTTGCCGCTCTGTCTCTTCACGGAGACGCATATCATCCAAGGAGAGCCGTGTGGCCATAGTGATGTCTTTCTTAAATCTATTAGGGTCCTCCACAACCCCAGGGGTGCTCTCACAAGGCACTCGCTTGGCTCTCCCACCAGTGGGTACCGGTGCTGCCTCAGTAAATAAATCAACTACACATCGCGTGGGCGTTGGAACCTTAATAGAAAAAGATGGCATAGACGGAGTCTAAATGGTGTCCACCACTCTAATCTTCTCTTAGAGGTGGGCTAGCTCATCCTGAATATGACCCAAGTCCGGGCTCTGTATTGACTGTAGCCGAGTATTCACTCGACGCTGAAAAGCATCAACTCGTGCCGCCATTTCTCGTGCAACCCCATCGATCTCAGCTTTCATCCTCTCTTCTGCGGCTGCTACAGTGGATCGTACCCATGGTTGGAGCTGGTCCAATAAGTCATTCACCTGTTTCTGCGTCTCAGCCTGGCGAGAAATGAGGTTCTGGAGAAACTCAGCATCAATAGTAACCTTACCTGAAAAAGCTGTGCGTGGGGGCGCAGTAGGGATGTCTGATAGTGGATGAGAGGTCGAAGGTGTTGAAGCTGGAGCAGTGGCTGTGGTACCCTCATCACATCTCTGATCAACCCAGCATCTTGAATGCGAGTCACCTCCTTAGTGTGGTCAATGTCGGGCATCCGCGGGACTACCGACTCCATGCATATGCGCTGAATCATAAAGGGAAAGGGTATGCTAGTGTGCCGTCTGAATGCCCGCTCATGTATCTCCTCCAGTATGCAGCGTGGAAAATTAATCTCATACCCTGCCATGATTCTCACCACTAATACCGCACAGTCAGGTGTCAGGGAATTGTCCGCATTAGTCGGATAGATGCGAGTCCGGACAATGGCCCACCAGAACTTTCTGGCAAAATTTAATGTTGCCCTCTTTATGTTACCGCCGAGAACCTATTCTGCATCTTCACCATTGTCAGCCATGTAACCTGCAGCCCATCTCAACAAATCTGCTCGCTGAACCGGGTCTCTCATTCTTGAATTATCTCGGACAATCTTCATCTTACTGTCAAACTCTGTTGTGCCAACCTGCAGCTCATGCGCTGGTCCAAACAAGAACCGCTGGATAGTCTGCTCAGATATGTCCACAGGTGCAAACCATACTAAAGTACTGGTGAGTGGAGGTAGATCCTGATATCGCTGTCTCGGTCCAAGTAGTTGAGTGGTTGTGGCCTTATAGGATGTATAGAACTCTCAAACTATTTCAGGACAATAGCTACCTGGGGGCTCAGCCATCCAACCGCACCGATAGTGATTGAACGTGGCCTGAATAGCGGGGACGGATGCTAAACATCAGTCCGGATCTGTGGCTCCTTGAAGATACCCCTTTTGGGCAGGCCCTTGTCGAACTGAGCAATTCCTTTTCTGTATATGGTCTGCATCTCCGGAAAACACCATCTCTGATTAGCATGTGCTTTCGATCTCTGTGCTCTATCATCCTCTGCATGTGTCAGTCATGCAGCTGCCGAGACGGCTGGGTTAGAAGAGCTATTATCACTGGATGTTGACTCACCATCATCAGATGCATTTTTGTCGTCAGTACCGGCCCCTGTGTTGCTCTCCCGGCTTCCATCACCCTCTTTGGATGAACCCTCTCCCTCTTCAGACTGGGGAGGAGTGGTCGCTATTGGTGGTACGATGGTGATAGCTAGCTAAAGTGTGGCCTCCTCAGCTGCCTGTGTTTGGGCCCCATGTCTCGTGGTCCATCGCTCTACATCCGGGTCAAGATGGATCTCATATATTTCTTCCGACCCGCTTGACTCAGATTCATGTGCGGTGGACTCATTCGGTTCATCACGGAGTCAAGATTGGAATTGACAAGCCGCCACCTTGAATGCTTCTGTGGTCTTCGATCTCATGGTACCTTTGAAATTTGGGAAGAATGGGAGTAGTTGATGATGATTAAGAGCAACAACCTCGACCCACGACCGCCTATGTTCACAAACCCGCTTGGTGAAGAAATAGTAGAACGACTTGTGGGGGAAAGACGTTGGGAGTGATTTTTGTGGAATTTTCGGGATTTGAGTTGCGGATTTGGTGTGATTCGGTGTTGGAATGGAAATAGAAGGGAGTTGATGTCGGTTTAGTTTAAGAAAATGGGGGAAACATTTAATTTTTGGATGTTTTAAACGATTCAGGTCGCGGGTCGGGTTGGGTGAAGCGGGTGAACAGTAAAAAAATAATTCAAACTTACCTGGGTTCCATAATTCATGTTCACGAATCGTGGAACAAACCACGACTCGTAGAAGGGTCTCGTGGAACACGTCCTGCCACTCAAGTTTCCTCTGATTTCCATGACTGCAAATCACGATTCGTGATTGTATTCACGACTCGTGGAGCCAGTTCGTGGAAGCTATTTTGCACTTGGTCGTGATCACCTGAGTTCCACGAGTTGGTTCAATGACTCGTGGAATGGTCCACGATCCGTGAACCATACTCGTGGACCCTGACTTACCCATTTTCTGCGTTTGATTTTCTCCAGCACTTTTCCTCCACCTATTTCTGCATATATAGCAGACGTTTAGCCTTGGGTTGCCTCCCAAGAAGCGCCTGATTTAACGTCGCGGCACGACGCAAGTGTTTTGGCTACTCAGACTTCACCAAAACACTCTATAGTCTTTACACTACAACTAACATAAAGTAAATCAGGGCCAAATTAAAACATCATGGGTTGCCTCCCATGTAGCGCCTGATTAAATGTCGTGGCACGACGCAAGTTGCTTGATTACTCAGACTTCATCAAGCTCCTTAGGTAGAACGAACTCATCTATGCTCCAAGCTTCAATTGTCTTGACTTCCTCTGCTGTGCCGAAATACGCTTTGATCCGCTGCCCGTTTGCTTTGAACCTTTTCCCTTTAAGGTTTTCATGTTCAATAGCTCCATGAGGGAAAACTTGCACCACCTTGAAGGGTCCAATCCACATGGACTTCAACTTGCCAGGAAACAAGCGAAGTCTAGAGTTTAAAAGCAGGACCAAGTCACCTGGCTGAAAATCTCTCTTCCCTATTTTTTGGTCATGGTACAGCTTCATCATCTCCTTGTACAGAGCTGAACTTTTGTATGTATTCAGTCGGAACTCATCCAACTCATTCAGCTGCCCTAGCCTTTGCAATGATGTTGTACCCCACTCCAAGTTCAGCTTCTTTAAGGCCCACATGGCCTTGTGATCTAGTTCAACCGGAAGGTGGCATGCCTTACCAAACACAAGCTGGTATGGAGACATGCCTATTGGAGTCTTGTACGCAGTCCGGTACGCCCACAATGCATCTTCAAGCTTCCGCGACCAATCCTTTCTATTTGCATTAACGGTCTTGAACAGGATTGACTTGATTTCTCTATTGGAGACCTCCACTTGCCCACTCGTCTGCGGATGATAAGGGGTTGCAACTCTGTGTTTCACTCTATATTTCTTAAGTAAGGCACGAAACAACTTGTTGAAGAAGTGAGAGCCTCCATCGCTAATAATGGCCCTTGGCGTACTGAATCTGGAAAAAATGGTCTTTTTCAAGAACGTTGTGACACATTTACCCTCATTACTTGGAAGTGCAACCACCTCCACCTACTTAGACACATAGTCAATAGCTACAATATATACCGGTTCCTGTCAGATAGCAGAAACGGCCCCATGAAGTCAATGCCCCACACATCAAATAGCTCAATTACAAGGATGGGATTCATAGGAAGCTCATGCCTCCTTGATATGCCTCCTTCCCTCTGACACCTGCTACAAGCCTTTGCAAACCCATGGGCATCTTTATGAATAGTCGGCCAATAATAGCCGCACTGTAAAATCTTATGGGCCGTCCGGATACCACTATGATGACCTTCAACAGGGGATGAATGGCATGCTTCCAATATCTCCATCATCTCAGCTTCCGGCACACATCTCCGTATCATGGTTTCAGCACAGACACGAAATAAGAATGGCTCTTCCCAAAAGTATTTCTTCATATCAGACATGAACTTTCTCCTTTGGTGAACGGACATATCATTAGGCACTAAATCACTTGCCAAATAGTTGGCAATGTCCACGAACCATGGGATCAAGTCCTGAGAAGCAGCCAATACCTGTTCGTCAGGAAACCAATCATCAAGCTCGAGCTCATCATTCAGTTTTAGCATAGCTTCTTCCTCCAACCTAGACAAATGGTCTGCCACCTGATTTTATGTACCCTTTTGGTCTTCAACCTCAAAGTTGAACTCTTGTAGCAGCAGCACCCATCTAATCAACCTTGGTTTTACATCCTTCTTCGCCATGAGATAACGAAGAGCAGAATGGTCAGTATGAACCAACACCTTGGTGCCAAGCAAATAAGATCTGAATTTCTCGAAGGCAAAGACCATAGCAAGGAGTTCCTGTTAAGTCACTGTATAGTTCTTCTGAGCTAGGTTAAGTGCCTTGCTAGTGTAGTAAATAGGGTGAATAATCTTTTCGCGCCTTTGGCCTAGGACTGCTCCTAGCGCCACCCCACTAGTATCACACATAACCTCAAATGGTTGCAACCAATCAGGAGCAATTATGCTAGAAGTTGTAACCAACTTCTCTTTGAGGCACTCGAATGCCTTGAGACAAGCATCGTCAAATACAAATTTTACCTCTTTCTCCAACAACTTGCACAACAAATTTACTATTTTGGAGAAGTCCTTGATAAACCTCCGATAGAAACCTGCATGACCCAAGAAACTCCTGATACCTTTGACAGAAACTGGTGGGGGCAATTTTTCAATCACCTCAATCTTTGCTCTATCAACTTCTATGCCCTTC
This sequence comes from Jaltomata sinuosa, assembly GCA_003996215.1. Classification (NCBI taxonomy): domain Eukaryota; kingdom Viridiplantae; phylum Streptophyta; class Magnoliopsida; order Solanales; family Solanaceae; genus Jaltomata; species Jaltomata sinuosa. The sequence continues at coordinate 24,442 of QJPP01007366.1, forward strand.
TTCGAAATTCGGTGACCAAGTACGATGCCTTCTTTGACAATGAAGTGGCACTTCTCCCAATTCAGCACTAGGTTGCACTCTTCACACCGTATTAACACACATCCCAGATGATCTAGACAATCTTTGAAAGAGTCACCCACCACAAAAAAGTCATCCATAAATACCTCTATCGTGTCCTCCACCATATCAAAAAATATGGGCATCATACATCTCTGAAAGGTTGATGGTGCATTGCAAAGACCAAATGGCATCCTCTTAAAGGCGAACGTCCCATATGGGCATGTGAATATGGTTTTCTTTTGGTCTTTGGGGGCAATAGATATCTGATTATACCCTGAATAACCATCAAGAAAATAGTACCAACCTCTACCTGCAAGACGGTCTAGAATCTGATCCATGAATGGCATTAGAAAATGGTCCTTCTCAGTCCACGCATTCAACTTTCTGTAATCCATGCATATGTGCCATCCTGTCACTGGCCTCATCGGAATCAGCTCATTTTTAGCATTAGGAACCACAGTAATCCCTCCTTTCTTTCGTACGCACTGAACCGGGCTCACTCACTTGATGTCAAAAATTGGGTAAACCACACCTGCATCCAGCCACTTTATGATCTCCTTCTTGATGACTTCTTGCATAGGCTGATTTAACCTACGCTGATGCTTAATAGATGGAACACAATCAGGCTCAAGCTGGATTTTATGAGTACAGATTCCAGGCAAAATCCCAATAATGTCTGCGATGGTCCACCCAATAGCTCTCCTAAACTTCCTCAATACTGCAACCAGATCCTCAACCTGTGCTTCATCCAAATCTGCAGCAATAATTACCAGCAAAGTCTCATTATCTCCCAAAAATACATACCAAAGATGAGTGATGTGCCGCCATTCTACGGCACATTTGACTCATTTAAACTAAGAATAATCATGAGTTCTCAAGCAACCGTCATTGATTTTGATGTTTTTATGTTATATTTGCAGGAAATAGCGACAAACGTAGAAAAGGAAGGAAATACGATCAAAAGCGCGCCACTGGTTAAGAGTGACGGCCACCATGACGGGCCGTCATACATGTGACGGTCCATCAAGTAGACCTTCAAGTGAGGCAGCGCTACTGCCTAAGGGCGACGGCCACCGTGATGGTCCGTCAAGCATGTGACGGTCCGTCAGGGTGGTTTACCAGGCGACGCGGGATTTCGAAAAATCTATTTTTGGGTTTATTTCCTGGACTCCTATAAATACCCTATGTTAGGTTTATTTTATTCATACATTACCCTATAGTTTTAGGAAATTTTTAGTCTACTTTTGAGAGAAGGAAACACGCAAGAACACGTTTTCTTCTTCTTGAATCGTGTTCTTGATTGCTCTTGGGATCTTGGTTTTCTTGTTCTTGGATAATTGAAGCTTGGTTTCATTATATTGTAAGAATCTCTTTTCTCTTTATTATGAATATGAATTTCTTTTCTTTCCATCGAAGCATGATTAACTAACTTCCCACAACTAGGGTTGTGGGAGCCATGGCTAAAGTAGCGATATAGATTCTGGGTAGCGTCGGGTTCAATATTTATGATTGTCACGTTGTTAATCATTCATTCTTCACATTTTCTAGTGGTTGCAAACATTAGAACATGCCTAGGTTTAATTTACTTGAGTAAAGAAATTAAAATCGGGAAATTTGATTAACTACGAGGATTCGAGACTACCAACTCTCGTCTTATGATTAATGCTGTAACTAGATTAATCTACTTGATGTTTAGGATTGAAATATAAAAGATCACCTTTTCAAGTTCGAGAGAATTGAAAAGGAAATTCGTCTATTTGAAAAATAGTAAAATAACTTTAATTTTAGTTTATCCGAATTAAGAATATTTTTTTCTCTTTTCTTTTTTAAATCATCCCTTTATGTGTATCACTTCTAAAAATTAATCCTTCTAGATCTTCCATGTTTTTGAAATAAGATATCATTTTTACAAATTAAAACAAGATGTTTTTTTTGTCAAAGTTAAACAAATCAAGCCCTTTTCTTTAAAAGAGTATATTAAAATAAGTTAGTTTTAAACAAGTTCATATAATCGCAAGTTAGGAAACGTTTTGAATGAAACGTTTAGATGATACCATTAATTCAATCACATCGTGACACGCATATAAGAAAGAACCCGGTTAAGCTTGAATCGACATTGTTATAACGCCATGGTGAACACTTTCCTAGTTCTCTCTCATATTGATTTTCACTCATACTTTCTTAGTGTTTTTGTTCACATATTGATCACACAACCCCCCCCCCTTATTTACCGAATACTATTAACTACTAGTCATCTAATTCATGAACGACCTAATTTGCACCTTATTCCCTGTGGGATCGACCCCAACCTCTGTTGGGTTCTATATTTGACGACGACCGCTTACGCTTCGTAATTGGAGTTGTAATTTGGGCGTTATCAAATTTTGGCGCCGCTGCCGGGGAATACGGTTGTTTATTAAGTTTGGTGTGTTTATTTTACTCTTAGTCATATTTCCTGCTTTTATTTTTATTTGTTGTTTTTGTTTGTTACAGGGTACATAGTTGTGCATGCCAAGTACCCGACGCTCGGGTGAACCAATATTACCCTACGACCCCGAGCTTGCAAGAACGATAAGGCAAAACATGAATGAGCAACAACAAGAGGCAGCGAGACTCACTGCAGCTCAGCAAGCCCAACAACGTCTGAATGCTGGTGGTCTTGAGGTCGACATTGAGTTGAATGATGAGGAGGTCGACTTAGATGGAGTTGGTGCCACAGGCGCTATTGCGTTTCCTCCGCTAGCACCCGGGGCCAAGTTCAACATCACTAGCACAATGATTCAGCTGTTGAATTTGAGAGGAGTGTTCCGTGGTGTTGCTGGTGACGATCCAAACCGGCACCTGATGAATTTTGTGGGAATCTGCAAGTCGTTCAAATTGCCTGGAGTAAGTCAGACAGCGATCAGGCTCAGGTTGTTTCCGTTGTCTCTGTCTGATGAGGCAGCGTTATGGTTGACAGAGCTAACCCCCGACTCTATAACAACCTGGGGAGAGTTGAAAGGAGATTTCCTAGAAAGGTTCTTTCCTCCCTCTAGGATGATACAGGTGAGGGATGAAATTAGCAACTTCAGACAACAACCTCATGAGGCGTTACATGAGACTTGGTTGCGGTTCAAGAAGAAGCTGACACAATGCCCGAACCATCAGTTGAACGACAATTTTTTGATGCAGACATTCTACAAGGCACTGAATTCGGCTACCAAGCCGACATTGGATAATGCAGCAGGTGGAGCATTTATGGGTCTCACTTTTGCCGATGCCACAACTATTTTGGACAGGCTCACCAAAACCAACAGGTCCTGGCATACACGTGATACAGAGGTAGCAGCTAGCATTTATGCAGTTGGTATGTCAGCAGAGCAGCGCTTGAAGGAGGAAGAGCGGGACCAAGATATGGCCCATCTGAAGACGCAAATGGACCTACTGACAAAGCATTTGTTGTCAGGAGGTATCGAAAAGGTGAAAGTTGTGGGTTCCCAAGGTAGAGCAGCAGAGTTTGAATCTGATGAGGAGGCGAATTATTTGGGTGGTTTCTAGGCCAACGGCCAAGGAAACCAAGGTCGGAACTATCAGAAGGACAACTACTATGAAAAAGCTGGCTACAGAGATCATGATCAGGGGAACTGGAAGAATAACACTGATAGAGGTGGGTTGTATGTACCACCTGGTAACCGGGAAAGAGCTAACACCGAGACAGGGACGTCCAAACTAGAGAACATGATGGTTAAGATGCTGCTAAAAGTGGAATCTACCGAATCCGCGGTAAAAGAGATGAGGACTGAATTATCAACAATGAGTCAGGTATTGGATTCACATTCCACCTCTATCAAGCAATTGGAACAGCAAGTGGGTCAAATCTTGGCATCTCTAAATCAAAGGAGGACAGGTACCTTGCCGAGTGACACCGTTCAAAATCCGAGGAAGGATAGGAGCTGTATGGCGATCACTACAAGAAGCGGGAAAACATTACCGGAATCACATTCAGTAATTCAGACTCAAGGTGATGTTGCGGATGACAATGTGGCGGAGGATGCTACGCAAAGGCTCACGGATAAAAGCAAGGAAGTTAAAAAGCTTCCAACTATGATGCCTCGGCCACCACCTCCTTTCCCACAGTGTTTGAAGAAGAAAGCGGACGATAGCAAGTTCCTGAACTTCATGACCATGCTGAAGCAGATATCAGTCAACATCCCTCTGGTGGACGCTCCTGAACAAATGCCCGGATATGCCAAGTTCATGAAGGACTTGATTACCAAGAAGAGGTCAGTAAGCTTTGAACCAGAAGATAACCTCCACCACTGCAGTGCTTTTTCTTCAAGATCATTAATGGAAAAGAAGGAAGATCCAGGTGCTTTTATTGTTCCCTGTACTATTGGGAAAATCAACTTTGAAAAAGCCTTATGTGATCTTGGTGCTAGCATCAACTTGATGCCGCTAGCAGTATACAAACAATTGGGTTTGGGAGCACCCAAACCAACTACCATGAGGGTGCTAATGGCTGACCGTTCAGTAAAGCGACCAGTGGGAATATTGTCTGATGTGCTGGTCAAGGTTGGTAAGTTTATATTCCCGGCCGACTTTGTGATCTTAGACTGCGAAGTGGACTTTGAAGTTCCCATAATCTTGGGACGACCATTGTTAGCTACTGCAAGAGTGTTGGTCGACATGGAAAGAAACAAACTGACGTTCAGATTAAACAATGAATTGGTCAAGTTTGATGCGTGTAAGTTGATGAAGCAACCAAGAGACATGAGAGTGGTCACGATTATAGAGGTGGTTGATAAAGCCCCTGCGGAGTTGCATATCGAGGAGAAGGGTCCTGTCAAGACCCTAGTGGTTACAAGAATGAGGTTGCGATCGCAAGAAGGGAAACGTGTCGAGGAAGGTGGTGAAAACAAATCAAGGAACAGAAAACACCGCAAGAAAACCAGCAAAGAAAGAGTAAAGAAGCTGCCGCGACTAGCTGCAGAGCCGATAAAAGAGGAAGTTGGAGCTCAACGAGATGGGGTAGCTGGCACCTATTCCATCAATTTCGCCTGCTTTGGAGACCCTGGCGGTCTCCAACATCATGCCAGACTCTGAGCCCCATGAACTTCATAGGTATTCCTTTCTCTCACAGCTTTAGTTTTCACATGTATGCATTGGGGACAATGCATGAGTCTAAGTTGAGGGTGTTGGGTTACCTGTGAGTCTTTCACCACCGAGGGTTTTTGTTGCCATGTTTTTTTTCCCTCCGGTGTGCTATCTAGTAGAACCGGCATGTTTAGGTTGTCGTGTAAATTTTAGTTATTTTCTGGTGTCTATATCAAGCATGGTGTCTTTTCTTTTTTTTTATAAAAATGTACTAAAAGGAGCCTCCTCTGAAAAAGTTGATTTTGTACTTATGTTTGAAACGATTGACTGTCTGGATCCGTGGATGTCATTGTGTGGTTATGATTGGAATAAGTAAGCTTAAGCTGAGTTGTTGTCTTGATAGTTGGTAGTGGTATGGTTTCTTGGTGCCAAGTGTGTGTGAGCGTATTGTTATAAATTCTTACTTTGTGCATGCATATAGAACTTGCCCGGTATATTTTGTTAAGTTTGAAGCTGGTTGCTTAGGAAAGGATCACAGGCCCTTTTTGTGTGCAATCCACTTAGACTATAAGACCGTCCAAATGTAAATAATCCCTTTGATCCCTGTTTGAGCCATAATTGACCCTGTTCGCTCAATAACCTGTCACCGTTCCTGTTTAACTTTGAATCCCTGTTTTGGCCCTGGCCCTTCCTTGGACATAGTGCACCTCAACTCAGGCAATCAGCCAAAGTTGAGGGTGGCTACTATAGAAGTAAATGATAAGAAAAATAGGATGGATAAGATTGGTTGTGGATAGAATGAAAATGTCGGGTGTGTGTCTAAGAAAAGAAAGAAAAAGAAACCAAAAGAGATGAAAAAGAACGAAAAAGAGAGATGAAAAAGAATTGTCAAAATAAAGAGGCCGCACCTGTAGCTAGAAAGAAGGGAATAAAAAGGTGAATAAGGATGGACGAAGTAAAGTTAAGTGGAAATAGTAGGTCGGTGATTCCAAGGAGGGTTTATTCACTATTCCCCAAACGTATCCTACCTGCACCCGAAGCCTCATTACAAGCCCAAAACAAGTCCTGTAGTGATCCTGAGCGGCTTTCTGAAAAACTGAAATAGAATAGCAAGGGAAAGCTTATGGCATCGCATGTGCATTGTGTGAAATCGTTTGTGAGTGTGAGCGCCTTACCTAATCCCAAATCTTGTGTGTGGGACTTCTTTGTGGTAAGGGCACCGAGATTTCTGTATTATCTATTGACTGTTGGGATAACTGTTATGTGTGTATGTAGAATATTCTATCATAGCGGAATGACATGTTTGGATCCTTGCAATTTAATGTTTCATACATTTGTGTGCTACTAGGGAGCTTGATTAAAAATTGAATAAGCATTGAATGACCATGAGTTGCTAGAGACACGAGTTTGTTTTCTTTGTTGAGTCGTCATATTATTTTTCTTTTGTGTCATGTTGATTGAGGAAAAGCGAACGTCTAAGTTGAGAGTGTTGATGTGCCGCCATTCTACGGCACATTTGACTCCTTTAAACTAAGAATAATCATGAGTTCTCAAGCAACCGTCGTCGTTTTTGATGTTTTTATGTTATAGATGCAGGAAATAGCGACAAACGTGGAAAAGGAAGGAAATACGATCAAAAGCACGCCACTGGTTAAGAGTGACGGCCACCATGATGGGCCATCACACATGTGACGGTCCGTCAAGTAGACTGTCAAGTGAGGCAGCGCTACTGCCTAAGGGCGACGGCCACCGTGGCGGTCCGTCAAGCATGTGACGGTCCGTCAGGGTGGTTTACCAGGCGACGCGGGATTCCGAAAAATCTATTTTTAGGTTTATTTCCTGTACTCCTATAAATACCCTATGTTAGGTTTATTTTATTCATACATTACCCAATAGTTTTAGGAAATTTTTAGTCTACTTTTGAGAGAAGGAAACACGCAAGAACACGTTTTCTTCTTCTTGAATCGTGTTCTTGATTGCTCTTGGGATCTTGGTTTTCTTGTTCTTGGATAATTGAAGCTTGTTTTCATTATATTGTAAGAATCTCTTTTCTCTTTATTATGAATATGAATTTCTTTTCTTTCCATCGAAGCATGATTAACTAACTTCCCACAACTAGGTTTGTGGGAGCCATGGCTAAAGTAGCGATATAGATTCCGGGTAGCGTCGGGTTCAATATTTATGATTGTCACGTTGTTAATCATTCATTCTTCACGTTTTCTAGTGGTTGAAAACATTAGAACATGCCTAGGTTTAATTTGCTTGAGTAAAGAAATTAAAACCGGGAAATTTGATTAACTACGAGGATTCGAGACTACCAACTCTCGTCTTATGATTAATGCTGTAACTAGATTAATCTACTTGATGTTTAGGATTGAAATATAAAATCTCAACTTTTCAAGTTCGAGAGAATTGAAAAGGAAATTCGTCTATTTGGTTGAGAAATGTTTAGATGATACCATTAATTCAATCACATCGTGACACGCATATAAGAAAGAACCCGATTAAGCTTGAATCGACATTGTTATAACGCCATGGTGAACACTTCCCTAGTTCTCTCTCATATTGATTTTCACTCATATGTTCTTAGTGTTTTTGTTCACATATTGATCACACAACCGCCCCTTATTTATCGGAAACTATTGACTACTAGTCATCTAATTCACGAATGACCTAATTTGCACCTTATTCCCTGTGGGATCGACCCCAACCTCTGTTGGGTTCTATATTTGACGACGACCGCTTACGCTTCGTAATTGGAGTTGTAATTTGGGTGTATCAATGAGCTGGCAGTGCTTTGAGCTCCAAGACTGGCGGCTCCTCGATAGATGGACGCGCCGGTGGTGACGTCCTATTCTTCAAATCCAAATCCAGCTTCTTTGGTGCATAAGTGTAAGATCCCAAACCTATGATTTCTGCAACTATCTCATCATATTCATCAATGTCGTCACCCTCAAAATTCATGATGACTGCTGCAAGGGCTTCTACACCAAGTCGCTCCTCAACAGGTACAACCAGCTTGTCCTCATCAACTACATCAATCACTGACACTACTCTCATATAATCCTGGTGCTTCATCGACTTGCACACATTGAGGGTCACCTTTTCATCATTTAGCCTGAATTTCATTTGACCCATTTCCAAGTCAACCAAAGCACTCCCAGTAGCCAAGAATGGTCACCCCAAGATAATGGGCACCTCAAAGTCAATCTCGCAATCTAGGATAACAAAATCTGCATGAAAGATGAAAGTGTCAACCTTTACCAATACGTCGTACAACATTCACACAGGCCTTTTCACTGTCCGATCAGCCATAAGTAGCCGCATTGTAGTCGGAGAGGAGGCTCCCAAGCCTAATTGATTGTAGACTGCAAGCGACGTTAGATTTATACTAGCACTCAGATCACACAAAGCTTTGGCAAAATAGAATACTCCAATAGTGCACGGGATGGTGAAGGCTCCAGGATCTTCCTTCTTCTGTACCATAGAATGGGATGCTATTGCACTGCAGTGGTGCAAATTATTTTCTGGCTCAAAACTGACCGTTCTCATCCTCGTCACCAGATCCTTTATAAATTTTGCATAACCAGGCATCTGTTCCAATGCTTCAACCAAAGGAATATTAACTGACAATTGCTTCAGCATGGATATGAACTTGTGAAATTTGCCATCCTCGATCTTTTTCTTCAACCTATGGGGGTAAGGAGGAGGAGGTAGTGGCATGGGTTTTAGGACTGGTGCAACTTCTTTGCTCTTCTTTTTTTTAGAAGGCTGTTTTTCAGACGACCTTTCACCACTATCTTTATCCTCAGACTCGGCTACAATTTCAGCATCATCCTTTACAGCTTCGGCTGGCTCCTCAACAACAATAGGCACATGAGGATCAACAGTCTGCTTTCTGCTCCGAGTGGCCACCGCCATAACATGTCGATCATTTTTCAGATTCTAAACTGTGTCACTCGGAAGGGTACCTTTTTGGCGTGGATTCTGGTTGGTTGACAACTGATGCATTTGTGCCTCAAGCTTTTTGATGGAGACAGTGTGGGACTCTACTTTCTGATTTATACTTGAGAGTTCAGCTTTTTTCTCCTTCATACTCGCATCCGTGGAGTCAACCTTTTGGAACACTTTAATGATCAGCTCTCTCATGGCGGGTTGTCCAGCCCGCTCTTCAAGAGTTGTAGGCGGAACGTAGAGATTACTTCTATCGTTATTGTACCCATACTTCTTCTGCCAGTCACCATCTGCTCTATCTCTGTAACTGGACCGATTGTAGTAGTCATCCCTATATCTATTCTAACCTTGATTTCCTTGGCCAGAGGCCCGAAAACCTGCCCCTTGATCATTCAGATAACCAATTTCTTCTTCAGATGAGTACCCGTCTGACCTTGGTGCTTTGCCTTGAGAACCTACCGCTTTAACTTTTTCTACTCCCTCAGCCAGGAATTTCTTTGCCAGCAACCGAAGTGTCGTGTTCATCTCAGCCTGCGTCTGCTTAATGTCTTCTATCTCATTAGGATCCACAAACTTGCCAATTGCATAAGTACCTACTGACGTTTCCACATCTCTCGTATGCCATGCTCAATTTGTCTTTGTGACCCTATCAAAACTCTCTGCAGCCTCAGGGTATGTGTTTTCCATAAATGCACCTCCAGTCACAGTACCAACTACAGGTTTAGTGTTTGCATTTAGGGTCTTATAGAATATCTCCATCAGATGCCTGGGAGGGATTCCGTGTCTCGGAACTTTCTTCATCTTCTTCTTAAACCTCAGCCACGCCTCATATAGAGCTTCTGTAGGTAGTTACCTGAAATTATATAACTCCTGCTTCAGCTGCAACATCCTTGATGGAGGAAAGAACCGCTCCAAAAACTGAGTCTTCAGCTCATACCATGAGTATATGGAACTATCAGGCAATTCTGAGAGCCATGCACTTACCTCATCAGTCAATGAAAATGGGAACAGCCTCAGTCTGATAGCCTCTTGACCCACTACTGGAAATTTATAGGATTTCTTGATGCTCACAAAGTTATTCACATGTAGAATTGCATCTTCAGTGGGCTTTCCTGAATAGAGTCCTTTCATGGTCAACAATTGAATCATGGCACTAGTAATATCAAACTTTGTCCCGTCAGCCAATAGTGGTAGCACTATAGGCCCAGTAGAGCCATATTCCTCATCATAATAATCATCTACATCATAATAAAGAGGATCCTTCCTTTGTTGCTGCATTTGTTGACCCCTATTATATGGGGCGTGGTGAGGTACTGCCTCGTCCCGGACCGCTTGCTGCCTTCCATGTTTTGCTCGCTCAGCTGCAGCATTTCGAGATGCAAGATCTTGTGCAATTTTCTCATCTTCAGCAGCAAGGGCATCTTCGCCTTCCTTCTGGCCTACTGCTTCATCCTTTTTGTGTTGCTCGGTTTCAGCAATTAACCGAGCTGTAATCTACTCTGAAGTTTCGTGCTCTCCATCCTTAGCCATGTTTCTCAGTGTTTTGGAAAGCTCCGAATCATAAGGGATCAAGGGGTTGCCTTGACTCCTTGTGCTTGGCATGCACAAGTGTGCAACCTGTGATCAAAACAAAAACACCAGAAAAAGTAAAATCAGGAAATAAGGACTATAAGTGAAATAAACACAATCTCTCTTAGTCCTAAGCCGTATTCCCCGGCAACGACGCCAAAATTTGATGCGCACAAATTACACATCTAAAAGAAGCACAAGCTGTCGCTGTTCAAATATAGAACCCAACTAAAGGTTGGGGTCGATCCCAAAGGGAATATGGTAGGATTATGGTCGATTAGTGTTCGCTCAGTCTTTTAGTCATTTATTTCCCACAAAAGGGGGGGTTCTAAAGTAACAAGTAAAGATCGTAATGTGAATTAGTACAAGTAACAGATATCAATTTCAACAGTTGCTATCAATAAGAGAAGTGACTAGGGTCGTGTTCCCCATGAGATCATAACTTAGTAAGGCTTTTGTACTTGGTTAACTAGTTTAGTGCTTAGCATGCAGAATCGGTAAGTTAGGTTCACCTAATTCCTTGGTCCGGCAAGTAGGTGAATTTCACCACACACCTTGGTCCGGCCACGGGTGTCGCTTTACTAACCCTTACCCTTGATCCCAGATTAGCTATTCCCGAACAAGGTCAAGCTATTAGACGAGGGTTGATAGCCTCAAATCTCGTTGTTTACAACCCTTTTCCCATTGTTACCTCCTTGGTCCGGCAAGTAAGGATAAGGCGAGTTCTAACATTATACACCGTTAAAAAGCAATCAAAGCGAAGGGAAGAACAATACATGCAATAAACACCTTCCTAGATTACCTAAGTACTTTGCCTACTTCGTTAATCCTTCATGGTTCCCACAACCCTAGTTGTGGATTTAGCTACTCATGTTCATAAGCATGCAATCAATGTTTGTTTGAGCAATCATCAAGAGATACTTACAAAGAAGAATAAAGAAAACCAGAATCTTGAAGAATAATCTCAAGAACACTTCGAATTTCCAAGAACTAAACTTTGAATTCAACACCAAAATAAATTAACAACTATCCAAAAAGTCGCTCCAAAACATACCGTGTAACAACCCTAAATAAAAACCTAGGCTAAAGTATTTAAAGACAAAAATAAATCCTTTCCTAATACAACTGGGAAACTGGAGTCGGCAGCTTTCACGAGACCATTCCACGATTCGTGGGAGCTTCTACGGCTCGTGGACAGTACTCGTGGAACTCAGGCAACTTTGTTCTTCTGCGGGTTCCTTTCCACGATAGTAGTCTATGACTCGTAGGATGGATCACGGCTCGTGGAGTTGGATCTTAGGACTCAGACTCTTTGCCCCTTCTTTGATCAGGTTCTATGAGCATGGATCACGACTCGTGAACAAGAGTACGACTCGTGGAAACCATCCGTAGAACACAGGTTGTTTTGTTCCTCTTCTGATCTTCTTTCACGACCAAGGTTCACGACTCGTGGACCTATCCACGATTCATGGAATCCCTTCGTAGAACTCAGGCCACAGCTCATGCTTCAGTAATGTCTCCACGACTGACTCCCACAACTCGTGGAATGATTGACGACTCGTGGTTATGAGTCGTGGAAGTCATTTTCAGCCCAATTATCAGTCTTTTTCTACATACTGTCTTCGAAACCTGTTTTCCTGCGCAAGACTCAAAAACACATCAAATCTTACTAAAAATCACTAAAGGACATGCTCAAATTCCAAGTTTTAAGCGTCGAAAGAGCCGCAAAGCCACGACACATCAAGTACCCTTCGACTGTTGATGAACATGCAACCCATCGACTAAATCCTTCAAGGCATTAACTATGCGAAGCAATTCTGTTTGCCTTCGATCCATTTCCTCCATCATTTCCTGGTGCTTCTGATCTACAACAGCACGCAGATCCAATTGTTGAGCTTCCAGGTCTTCGAATTGTTCTTGCACGTCAATATTTGTTGCTAGATTTTCCTTTCATGGTCCCATAGGAACAAGGCTCTGATACCAATTGATACCAAATTCTAGTATCGAAGCTAAGATGAGCCAAAATTGTAGAAGAGAGAAGAGAAGAAGAAGAAGATTAGGGTAAAAGAAGAGAGAATTCTGAGGAAAGAGTAGGAGTTGAGATCCAATATCATATCACAATCGTTTTCTCACTGTTACAATTCCTATATATATGAACTAATTGAAATGGAATTAAAAAAGTACAGAAAATGGAAAATGCATTGCTGAAATTCAAAAGTAACTAACATAACCACTTTTCCCGCTAATTCCAAAAGAGGCAAGCATTGCGTGACTCTGGCCAACTCAGCATCTACGTGGCTTGTGATGTGGTCCAGCAGTTTCATTAGTGTATCACCTTATGGAGATGAAAGATCGTTCATCTATTTACTTCATCAAATATTTTGTTTAAATACCTAGAAAACTTAGATAAAAATCGAATCCATATGTATGATGCTCCTTAGAAGATTCTTTAATCGAGATTCCTGAATTTCATTCAATGGACAAATTAGTTCAAACATAATTTTTTATATTAATAATAAATAATTAAAAAAATTATTATTAAAAAATTAAAATAAAAGAGATAAGTTCAATATCATAAACCACAAGATAGATGAGTATTATGGAGTCAAATTTGAAGGGAAGTCTCTGAAATTATCCCAAAGATAAAACATTCACTGACAAAGGTGAAGTTGTTGCGAGTTAGATAAAACTCAATAATTTAAATTTAAATTTTGTATATTTTAAAATTGCACATAATATAGATAAATAATTTACTTAAAATCTAATAAATTGTTCTTTTTAAAAGTCAAACCTCTTAAACTTAAATTTCTAACTTCATCTATATTCATCCTCGAGTAAGAATTAAATTCATTCTCAATAAATCAAGTTTAGGAGCACCATCACTTTCATTAGGCCCTATAGCAACGCACACCATCAAGTAATTTTTCAGCTCAGCATGTAAGATATACAAACCAACTCAATCAAACAATAAATTGTCAACCTCCTAATCTCAAATACAAATTCTAACTCATTAAATTTAAGCTCACTCACCTACTCTATCAAAGAAAGCTAATTATATCATCTATCCATTACGAAACAAGTGTCCTCAAAAAAATAATAATCTACACACTCAAATCAAAAGAATCGAATTTAATTTAACAACTTAACATCAAATATCAATCTTTTACACTCACAAAAGAATTCACATGTATGCACAAAGAACCATAGGCTTGCCCATTATGTACATCTTTACTAATTAAGCAGGCTCAAAAAAATCTGATAGGATTTTAACGTGTTGTAATGTTGGCTAGAAAATGGAAAGAACAACTGTATAATAATGACTTACACTTGATCCATAAGAACTTTGCACATTTAGACTTTATCACCCATTATTTTCTTCTCTTTGTTTTTCAGTCCTCTTCTCATCAATTATTTTTACCAGTATTTTTTCATATCAAGAACGTTTCAATCATATATTTTTCAAATATTTTTTATTCTTTTTTTTCATGTCACATTCTTTCTAAGAGGACATCTTTCTCACAAATAACTATTGACATCATTCTACACTTGACTATTCTTTTTTCTTCAGACGTAATAATTATAACGCATTCTAAGTTACAGTGCACAAGAAAGTTGGGTGACAAAATTAAAAATTCAATAAATGAGTCAAAGCAAAGATACAACTATGTACCAAACAAAAGATTACAAGCTCAAAGGGTTAACTAGTGGTAATAATATTTGAAAAGGCTAAAATTTATAAAAAAAATAATAAATAAATAAAGTCTACTATTATTTTTTAAACAGAGTAACACTTTTTATTTCGCTTAATAACATACAGGACAAGTTATAGATTAAGATGCAAAATATGAAGTATATGCAAAATATCCTCACTCTCATGGCACAAGTCTCAATCAAGACAAATCAATACACTCTATCTCTGACTCCGAGCTGATGGTAGCCGGATCTGAGGTCTAATTTGGAAAAACAACTAGAACCCTGAAGCTGGTTGAACAAGTCATCAATCCTAGGGATGGGATATTTGTTCTTGATTGTGACTTTGTTCAACTGATGGTAGTCAATGCACATCCTGAGAGAAATGTCTTTCTTATGCACGAATAACACAAGGGAACCCCATGAAGAGATGCTGGGTTTGATGAGGCCCTTATCTAGAAGGTCTTTCAGTTGTTCCTTCAATTCATTAAGCTCAGTTGGAGCCATTCTGTAAGGAGGAATCGAAATAGGCTGGGTATCTGGAAGGAGATCTATTCCGAAGTCGATTTTCCTTTTGGAAGGAACTCTAGGAAGATCTTCTAGGAACACTTCTAGAAACTCACTTACTACTGGAACTGACTCAAGAGTTGGGGTCTCAGAGTTTGAATCCTTGACCCAAACAAGATGATAGATATACCCCTTGGAAAACAATTTTCTGGCCTTGAGGTAGGAGATGAAATGACCTACAGGCACTGAGTTACTACCCTTCCATTCTAAAACTGGCTCGTTTGGAAATTGAAATCGAACGATCCTAGTTCTACAATCGACTGAGGCATAAAAGAAATATAACCAATCCATGCCTAGAATGATATAAAATTCTACTATTTCTAACTCTACAAGATCTGCTGAGGTGACTTTCTGGGAAACTATAATAGGGCAATTTCTATATACCTGTCTAGCTATAACTGGGTCACCAACTGGAGTAGAGACTGAGAAAGGTTCTGGGAGGGTTTCTGGACTGACACCGAAGTTTACTGCTATATATGGAGTTATAAAGGAAAGTGTAGCCCCTGGATCTAACAATGCATAGACATCAATATTAAAGACTCGCAACGTACCCATGACCACATCAGGAGAATCCTCCTGGTCCTATTGAGCCTGAAGAGCATATAATCTGTTCTGGTGCTAACCATCACCTATTCCAGATGAGGCACCCTGCTGAGTGGGGTGACTTGCTGGAGCTGCTGTAGAACCAGTCTGAGTCTATAGGCAAACATCCTTAACCTTTTGAGAAGTTGTCGTACAATCCCTCATCATGTGTCCTGGCTTACACCACCCAAAGCAATTTCCACTCACCTTGGTGGTTTCTACCACACTTCGTACACACTGCATTTGTGTGCCCGCTAGTAACCGTACCTTGGGACTTAGAGACAGACATTGTATCATGTTGATCCTTCTTGAACTTAGGCACTGGGCACACGCAGAAGATGGAGCTGGAGCTAAATTTTTCTGGCGGAACTAAGAGCAATTTCCACCCTCTGACCTCTGTTGAGAGTAGCTAAAGTCAACTGCCCTAGCCCTCTTAGTATCTCCTCCCCTTTCCTTGATCTTCTCCTCTTCAATCTACTGGGCATAAGTAACAAATCTGGAGAATTCCATCTCCTAAATCAGCATAGCAGTCTTGCACTCCTTGACTACATCATCCAATACACCAGATACAAACTTGCTCATCAAGCTCTCGAGTCAGCTACTATTGCTGGAGCATACTTGGATAGCTGGGTGAACTTGAGAGCATAATCCTTCACGCTCATGTCATTCTGCTTCAGATTAATGATTTCCTGAACCTTGGCTTCACTGAGCTCTAGTGGGAATAATCGATCCAGAAAGGTTATCTTGAAATGATTCTAACTCACTGGACCTGCATTTGTACCACGAGATCCTTTCCACTGCTGGTACCAAGTGTATGCCCCTTCAACTGATAGGAGGCCAAGTCTGGACCCTCAACTGGAGTGACACCCATAATGTCTGTCACCTTCTGAATGTCATCCAAAAACTCTTGCGAGTCCTCTTCTGACTTGGACCCATGAAATTCCAGAGGGTTCATCCGTGTGAAGTCCCGGATTCTTGTTGCGACAGTGTTAGTCTGAGGTGGAGCTGGTGTTGCAGCCTGCTGATTGACCTGGGTGGTCATGGCCTGAGAAAGCACCTGGAAAATAGCCCTGAATTCAGCATGCGTGACTTGCTCATTCAAAGGGTCTGCTGGAGCTACTGGGGCTGGCTGATTCCTAGCGTTAGCTCTTCTGGGAGGCATTTTTCTATAATACGAAGAGAATAAGTTAGAATAGAAGGAAATTAAATAGAGTTTATACTCTATAGTACGAGCTGGAAAATAAAGAAGGGAAGTTGTTCCTAATGACATCTCATAGCTCCTCCCCCATAAGTGTGGCGCGCTTCACACCCATGAAGAAGGCTCTACTTGATGCGGCTTTCAGATACCCTAGGACACTTAAACCTCATGCTCTGATACAAAGTTTGTCACGCCCCGAGGCTACCCCCTGGACACAACACGGTGCTTAGTGTCACAAGTGACCCCAAGCTAACCCATGTCATGGCATACCTATATAAGTTTAATTTTTAAGACATGCACTGTGCGGAAGCTAAAAACAATTTAATAATTGAAACGGGGAAAAACACAAATGAAAAATCTGAATATATGAAATATATAAATAGTGTAGTGCTGACTGAAAAACAACACTAACAACTGCTGCAATCTAGTCTATGTCTGAAAGCCTTCTAACTGATAGGAGTTGCGGGGACATGCCCCCAGCTAACTCTAACAAATTTGAAACTAAAATATAAGGACTAAAAATAAATCATGTCTATCGTCCTCAAGCTATGAGGACTCACCACTGAGGCTGCTGAGTATGGACTAGAAGTCAAACTAAGCGCGATCTCGATGTTGAGTGCCTGAACCTACATCATACAATGATGTAGCACTAGTGAAATCCCACATACCTGGTGAAGAAAATTATGGAGAAATCCTTGGATCTTTGGGTCTGAACTTGATGAAGACCTCTTCTAGTTCTTGAGAGAAATTTATCGCCTCCTTTGTTTCTTTTCTTTCTAAGTCCGATGAATTTAGGAGGATGAATATTTTAGGTAGTTTTTGACTAATAAAGTAGGATTAGAGTAGTCAAAACGACATATCCTAGGCATTAAAAAAGGTACAAAAAGTCTGGAATGCCCCTATAAAATAATCAGAAACGCTGCTGAAATTCACGACTCAGGGATCACGACTTGGTTCTACGGCTCGTGGAAATTTCCATAGGTCGAGGAACCCTGTCGTGGTTTCCTGGTCCTGAAAGTTATGCTACTGGACTGAACTCCACGAGTTGGGCTCATGACTCATGGAAACTTCCACGGGTCGTAGAATCCCACTCGTGGTTCCTGAGCTGAATTCCTTGGGTCTCTAAAGATTGGTTCCACGGGTTGGGTTCACGACTTATGGAAACTTCCACGAGTCATAGAAAACAATCGTGGTTCCTACGAGTCATCTACTAGGAAGGTTCCACGGGCGAGTTCTACGGTCTGTGGAAACTTCTACGGCTCATTGACTCAAGTCGTGGCATGAACTTCAGAGGAGCAGTCCTCTGATTGTTGTTCCATGAGTCCAATCCATGACTTGTGGACTGTTCCACGGCTCGTGGAAGTGACTCGTGGCTCTGCTGACAGTTGAAAATTTTTATTTCTTCAGCTTTTCTGAGCTAAGTCTTGGCCTGGAAGTTCTGGGGTGTTACATGTCCAAAGCCATAGTTTCCAAAATAACACTTTGTGGCTCGGAAAGCTGTAAAAATGATACTAGAGCATGTAATTATGAAGGAGGGTCATAGAGGGAATGTTTCCTTGACAAAAGGAACTGAATTCCAATACTAAACAACCTTCCTCCTTGCAGTAACAACAAATTAATCAATAACCAACAAGAAAATACTACAAGTCATCGGCAAGTACGACTTTTCATAACTAGAAGCTTAGAATCTCGTTTTAACTAATTGATAAGTGTACGGAATTCTTACCTTACCAATAAAACTCCGTAGCTACTGCCCAATATCAATAATCTCCTGGAAATTTCACTGTCCACACCCCAAAAGAGAAGCACCACACAAAACACGAAGAAAACTACGTCAAGACAATGAGCTCAACTTGTAGAACAACTTTTGTGAAGCCCTTAAGCTCTAGTTGGTAAAATTTAGGGAGTATTTTGGTCCAGGGAGAGGTTCAGCAATTTCTAAAAGCTTGGACGAAATAATTTTGAGAGAAAATGAATTTTCCAAGCTGAGATCTCAATATATATCCATTCCACCGACTTGGACCTACCTTGACGTGCCTGCTTGCGTGGTCTTACAAAAATGTGAATATCTTCTTATTCTGAAGTTGTATAAATGAACGGTTTGATGTGTTAGAAACTAGACTCGTAGAATTTGAATTTGGTAGTTTGAGGGTCCACTAATTCGTTATATATTAGGATAAAACCCCTAACATATTTCACCCAAATTTTAAGAGAATTCCTTAAAGGAATTTACAATAACTTTTTCCGACTTTTATTTTGCAACTTGCTTGACTTCAAAATTTAACATAAGAGTATCATGCATTTAAAATACCTCATAAAATATGCTTCATAACATATAACATACTCTTAGTATCATCCCAAAGGTACGAGTTAATCCAACATTCAAACAGGTGGAGTGTTACTTCCTCCGCCCTTAGGGACATTCGTCCACGAATGATGATAATGGGAAACACATAATGTAAAATGAACATACATCAAGTACTCAAACGTGGATCTATTATCTGTTGGTTTTGAACATCATCTGGAGGGGTGAACAAGTGGAGATATTTGGTTTTCATTCCTCTTCATCTTCCCACGTCATCTCCTCGATATTAAGGTTCCGCCATAACACTTTCGCTGAAGCTATATCCTTATTCCTCAATCTTCTAATATGGCGGCAGGCACTTCTTCATAAGATAGTTCCTATGAAATCTGAATATCTGTTGTCGGTACTATATATGTTGGATCACCGATACACTTTTGTAACATAGAAACATGAAAGACTGGGTGCTTTGCTTCTAATTTTGGAGGCAAGCCTAGCTGGTAAGCAACTCTGCCTATTCGTCGCAAGATACGGTAAGGCCCAATATATAGAAAGCTCAGCTTGCCCTTCCTGCCAAAACGCATAACACCCTTCATAGGAGAAACCTTTAAAAAGACCCAGTCATCAACATTAAACTATGGGTCTCATCGTCTAACATCTGAATATGATTTTTGTCGGTTTTTAGATATCAACAATTGCTCCCTAATCAGCTTAACCTTTTCCATGGCATATTGCACTACGTCAAGTCTAAGTAACCCTGACTCTCCAACCTCAAACCAACCAAGAGGGAATCGATATTTATGCATATATAAAGCCTTATATGGTGCCATACCAATGTTGGAGTGATAACTGTTATTATAAGCAAACTCAATAAGCAACAGGTGATCATCCCAGTTCCCCCTAAAATCTAGAACACATGCTCGTAACATATCCTCGAGCATCTGGTTCGTATGTTTAGCTTGTCCATCAGTCTGAGGATGAAAAGTTGTACTAGGATTAACCTGAGTACCCAGACCTTTCTGGAAGGATCTCCAGAAATGTGTTGTAAACTGAGCCCCTCAATCTAAAATAATTGATAATAGTACACCATGTAGTCTGACTATTTCTCTAATATATAATCCTACATAATCTTTAGCTTAGAATGTGGTCTTAACAGGCAAGAAATGGGTTGATTTCTTCAGCCTATCAACAATTACCCAAATAGAATCAAACTTCTGTCATGAACGAGATAAACCTGTGACAAAGTCCATATTTATTGTCTCCTACTTCCACAATGGAATAGTTATCTCCTGAGTTAGCCTACTGGGCTTATGATGCTCTACCTTTACCTGCTGATAATTGGGGCACTATTCCATAAACTCAGCTATGTCCCTTTTCATTCCCGGCCACCAATAAATCACTTTAATATCATGATACATCTTTATGGATCTGGGGTGAATAGAGTAGCGAGAATGGTGTGCCTCTTCCATAATCTGATGTCGAATCCCTACAACATTCAGAACATATAGTCGATCTTTGTATCTAAGGACTCCATCTCCTGCTATATCAATAGCTAAAGACTCTCGATGCTGAGCCTTGCCTCTAAGCTGCTCTAAGTTGGGATCCTCGTGTTGTCGTGCCTTTACCTCCACAACTAGAGATGATACAGTTGTGTCCTGAACTGTGACCCAGTATCATGGTAGTTTAATAATCTAACCGCAAACTAGCTAACTGATGGAGCTCCCAAGCTATCTCCGACTTCTCAGCTCCCAAATAAGATAGACTTCCTATAGAATTACGACTGAGGGCATCCGCTACTACATTGGCTTTCCCTGGATGATATAAGATATCCACATCATAGTCTTTCAGCAATTCAAGCCATCAGCGTTGTCGCAGGTTCAACTCTTTATGTCTAAGGATATACTGGAGGCTTTTATAATCTGTATAAATATCAACATGAACTCCATACAAGTAATGCCTCCAAATCTTTAGGGCATGAATAATTGCAGCCAACTCTAAATCATGGGTCGGGTAGTTCTTCTCATGCTTCTTTAATTGTCTAGAAGCATAAGCAATTACCATTCCATGTTGCATCAGAACACAACCAAGCCCCACGCCTGAAGTGTCACAATACACCACATAGCCCTTTGGACCCTCTGGTAAGGTTAAAACAGGTGCTGAAGTCAATCTATCTTTCAGCTCCTGGAAACTCTGATCACAGGCTGCGGTCCACTGAAACTTAGCTGCCTTTTGAGTCAGCTTTGTCAAGAGTGCTAAAAGTGAAGAGAATCCTTCCACGAACCTTCTATAATACCCTCCCTGCTAACCCCAAAAAGCTACGAACTTTTGTCAGGGTCGTGGGCCTCGGCCAAGTCTTTACGGCCTCAATCTTCTGTGAATCAACTAGAATACCAGCATTTGATACAATATCGCCTAAAAAAGCCACCGAATGTAACCAGAACTCACTCTTTGAGAGCTTAGCATACAATCTCTGATCTTAAAGTACCTGAAGCACTGCACAAAGATGGTCTCTATGCTCATCCTCTGACCGCGAATAAACAAAAATATCATCAATAAACACGATGACAAACAAGTCTAAAAATGGCCTGAATATACTATTCATCAGGTCCATAAATACTGTTGGGGCATTCGTCAACCCGAAAGATATCACAAGAAACTCAAAATGGCCATATCTGGTCCTGAAGGCTGTCTTTGGAATATCACTTTCCCAAACTCATACTTGATGGTACCCTGAACATAAATCAATCTGGGAACTCATTAAACACTGGAATAGACTGAAGAGTAGGTGGTTCAGCATCAATATCTTGAACTCGGACAATATGATAAATACAACCTTTAGCGATCAATTTCTTTGCCCGAAGATAGGAAATAAACCTGTCTTTTAGCATTGCTTCATTACCCTTCCACTCCCAAACTACTTCCCCTGGAAAGTGGAATCTAACAATTTTTACTTGATAGTCGACATTAGCATAACAACATGCCAGCCAATCCATGCCCATAATAATATCAAAGTCAAGCATCTCTAACTCTATCAGGTCTGCAAAGGTTTGATGGCCAACTATCTCTATCGTACAACCTCGATAAACCCTCCTGGCAATAATTGAGTCTCTAACAGGGGTAGACATAACAAAAGGTCGCTGCAATAACTCTGGTACTATACACAACTTCCCAGCAATAAATGGGGTAACATATAATAATGTGGAGCCTGGATCTATCAAAGCATAAACAAGGTGTGAACAAATACTCAATGTACTTGTCACCACATCTGGCAATGACTTTGAATCCTGATGACTTGTCAGTACATAAGAACGATTCTGGCCACTGCCAAACCAAGATGCTTCCCCGCGGCCTCGACCTTTACCTGCTAAAGTCTGGGACCTACACTCTACAGGATGTACTGAGGAAGATGACCCTTCCCTCTGTCCTAAAGTTTGTTGGTCCCTCAATGGATAGTATCTATGTAAATGACCCTCTCAATCACAAGAATAGCATGTTGTAGAGCCCTGAAGGCATCTTTCTACATGTGCTTTATTGCAAGTTTCACAATATGGCATAGGTGGTCTAGACTGCTCTAGGACCCTGTATTGCTGCGAGTTTGATGCTCGTGAACTCTTACCTGGACCTGACCACCCTTGGTGATCCAATCTACTACCTGGGACTGCTGTGGTAGGGGCCTAGGTGGTTTTCTTAAATATCAAGGCCTGGAGCCACCCTGAGCCTCTGTCTGAAACCCATAGGCCTAGCCCTCTTTTGGTTCTCTCTCTCGACCCCCTGAATCGTATACTGCTAATGTCGAATCCTATCTATGTCCTGGGGACTACCTGATTCGCGAGATGTCTAAATCATCATCAAGTGTTGCTAAGGTACAAGCCTCAGTATAGTCTGAAGTAACCCCTCCAAAAAATTGGCGTACCTTGTCATGCATTGTATCAAGATATACTGGTGCATATCAAGCCAAAGAATCAAATATCGCATACTCTCGGACACTCATACGGCCCTATCAAAGATTCAGAAACTGGTCTACTCGGGCATCTTGTATCTCTCGTAGCAAATAGTTATATAAGAATGCCTTTGTGAAAGTGTCCCAGGTGGGAGGAAGTGCATTATTCCCCTTAGATCTCTCCCAACTATCATGCCACAATACTGCTATATCACGCAACCGGAATACTGCTAACTCAACTGACTCTATTAGTGATGCATGCATGACCCTGAATATCCTATGAAGCTGATCTACAAAGTGTTGAGGGTCCTCTCTATGGTCTGTCCTTGTATACTGAGGAGGACTCAAGGCAAGGAACTCTCGAACCCTCGAACTTCCAGGCCCTCAAAAGGTCTGGCTGTGTCTGGCGCAATAGGTTGGTGCTGAGTGGCTACTAACTGAGCCAGCATATAGACTGCACTCCTGAACTCCTGATCTATAGTGATAGGAGGAGAAGGAGGTGCTACTGGAGGTGCTGCTAGTAGTTGGTGGGGCCTCCTGATGTGGAGCTGAAGCAGGGGAGGAATATGAAGATTCATCTCCTACTACCTCCAGTTGAACTGCCCCAGCAGGTGGCACCCTGCTGGTACCCTCGCCTTCGGGTGCATCTGTCTTCCAACCAGCAGCTGTCTGATGAGTCACCAGCATTTTCTGTAGAAGCATAATAGCATTGATAAGCCGAATAACTCAACCCTTATGACTCAGCTCTATAGCATGATTTGAGCAAAAGAAGGGTAACTTTCCTGAACAATGTTTGTAGCTTCCTGCTTATAAAATGTGGTGCACAACATACTTATAAATAAGACTCTACTAGACATGGCTTGTAGTTTCTCTAGGATACGACGTTGCTCTGATACCAAGTTTGTCACGTCCCAAACTCGGGGGGCGCAACTGGCACCTAATGCCAAACTTAGGCTAAAGCCGACCCTGCTGAACTATTTGTCAATGGCGCATAGAAGCCACACATGATTAAGAAAATAAATAAGTATATCTTGGCTTAAAAATCAGCTCTCGGTCAGCAAGGCCCATGTCAACATCTCTAGAAAGAAAATAGTTATTTCAAACAGTTCATATAAAGCAATAAGCAGATAGCACGTAAGTTCTGTTGGGGCCGTCGAGGCCTCCATGATATCTAGGAAAGCATAAACACTATGCGGGCCTTCAAGGCCACCATGATTACTATTTAGATGCTGAAAATAGGTATATACAATGTAAACTAGGCCAACCAGCTGCTAAACTATTAACAAAAACAACAACAAGGCCTAATAGGCCAACAAGCTACAATTAATCAATATACAACGCCAAAATGATCAACATCGTAGCTATACGACCCAACCGACTAGTCTGCAACCCTCTATGAATACAATACTTGGTGGGACAGGGCCCCAACCTACCCAAAAACTATAAACAGCAAAAAGGCAAACCTCTGATACTCTGGCAACCCTGGAAGGAAAGGAGTCAACCAACTCGCTGAAAGCTCGGCTATGCTACCCAGCAGGTCTATTTGGTCGTCGCTCATATCCTGCAGGCATGAAGGGCCCCCAAGTAATGGGGAGTCAGTACAAAATAATGTACTGAGCATGTAAGGAAAACTAAAACTAAAGTGTAAGGAATGAACAAAAAGGGTAGGAGGAACACATAACCACAATACCTTACCTTTTTATAATAATAAAGCATTTAAATACGTAGCAAATAATAACCCGACTTGTCCCCCATAAGCTCGGCAAGTACAAACAGCACACCATCACTATAAGTCCTAAAGAGTTCAAACAATCGTTAAATACTCCTACTGGCCCCCTTATCTGGACCTCAGTGATAATCTGATCTGAACTGTCTGAATGTACATGTGTCGTGAATCTGTATAACTCTGAGGCTCTGTGGTACCATATAAGTGTTTCCCCGTAGGTACAGTCTTCCCATCCTATAGGTATAGTCTACCCGACCCGAAGGCATGATAATATAATGTAACTGCTGCCCCGTAGGTACAGCCTGCCCATCCCATAGGTACGGTCTGCCTGGCCCGAAGGCGCAGTAATATAATGTAAATGTTGCCCCATAGGTACATCCTACCCGTCCCGTAGGTACGGTCTGCCCAGCTTGAAGGCACGGTAATAGTACCCAAAATTTAGGCTCCAAAACCCTTAAGTGTCAGTGTCTGTTGAGGACAAAACAACCTCATAGGCGGCAGCAAGACGATAAAAACCACACAATAATATCATGTAATCACAGGTGACCTCAATACAATCATAACATGCTTTTCTAGGCTGCTAGGTAAGGAATAGAGTGCTATTGATAGTCACTATATCATGTTGTGGAGCAAAGCTCAATACTATAGGGCCACAAGTCGAATAACGACATTATAGAGGCTATAAAAGCTTTAGCCTTAAAGGTCATGCCAGAAAGTGAAACGAAAGCCTTAACATACCTTTTAACCGAATCCCCAAAGGTGTCCCTTGGAAGCTTGACCAACCAATGGTAAAGCAACAAGTGCAGAAATCAATAAGGTTGTAAGAATAAGCCAAAACCAATTGATAAGGCGTTAACGTCACACCCGTGATCATCCAAGTCCAAATCATAAAATTAGGCCAATAAGAATAATAAACAATAGCTATATCCAATGAAAATATTCCAACAACATCTTGAAGGAGCGACGAGCTCCTGAGGCAGTATAACAAGCGTACTTGATGTTGTTCAATCCAATAACTATCGGACGCGACTCCAATAAGAATCACACAAACTCCCCAATCCGTCCAGCACTTTAACACTATCAGTACACAACAATAATAACCAAACGTAATTAGATAAAAGGTCTGTCCAAAGCCATGGTTTCTAAAACACCACTTTATGGCTCGAAAAGCTATAAAAATGATACTAGAGAATGTAATTGCGAAGGAGGGTCGTAGGGGGGATGTTTCCTTGACAAAAGGAACTGAATTCCAATGCTAAACAACCTGCCTCCTTGCAGTAACAACAAACGAAGCAAAAAACAACAAGAAAATACTACAAGTCATCAGCAAGTACGACTTTTCATAACTAGAAGCTTAGAATATCGTTTTAACAAATAGGTAAGTGTACGGGATCCTTACCTTACCAATACAACTCCATATCTACTGCCTAATATCAATAATCCCCTGGAACTTTGGCTGTCCACACCCCAAAAAAGAAGCACCACATAAAACACAGAGAAAACTACGTCAAGACGATGAGCTCAATGTGTAGAACAACTTTTGTGAAGCCCTTAAGCTCTAGTTGGCAAAATTTAGGGAGTATTTTGGTCTAGGGAGAGGTTCAGCTATTTCTCAAAGCTTGGACGAAATAATTTGGAGAGAAAATGAATTTTTCAAGCTGAAATCTCAATATATATTCATTCCACCGACTTGGGCATACCTTGACGTGCTTGCTTGTGTGGTCTTACAAAAACGCTAATATCTCCTTATTCTAAAGTCGTATGAACAAACGGTTTGATGCGTTGGAAACTAGACTCGTAGACCTTCAATTTGGTATCTTGGGAGCCCACTAATTCATTATATATTGGGAGAAAACCCCCAAGATATTTTACCCAAATTTTAAGAGAATTCCTCAAAGGAATTTACAATAACGTATTCCGATTTTTATTTTGCAACTTGCTTGACTTCAAAACTTAACGTACGAGCATGGTGCTTTTTTAATACCTCATAAAATATCCTTCATAACATATAAGGTACTCTTAGTATCATCCCAAAGGTACGAGTTAATCCAACGTTCAAACGGGTGGGGTGTTACAATAATATAATATTTATTTGTGTGAACTTGTTTATATTATCAGTCTAAATTCAAATATTAAAATTTGTTCATTCAGAATAAATTCTCATAATACAGTTTATACAATTCAATTAAATGAAAAACACATTATTATATATATATATATAAAGGAAGATTTTAAGAACGGTGACGTGGCACTCTATATGGCCTCCATTTCTATTTATCTATTTTCTCCTTTTTTTAAATTTTTTTCTTAATTTCTTGACATAATAATCTACTAAATTCCTCTAATGCATCTATTAACCTGCAATTAAAGAGGATAATGAAAAGTCATAACATAAAGGCTATCTTTATTTTTGTAATAGAGAATGAAAAGTTTTAACTATTGTGAAGAACTTATTGCAATCAATCAATTTTAAAAGTATAAAAAAAGAAAAGAAAAGTTATTGTTGTGGTGAAGAACGGATAGTTCTGGAGAAAAATAAAGATTGATTTTCTGATGGTCTTGGTTGTTCTCTGCATTGGAACAAAGGAGTAATCTTTCATTTTTTATTTTTATATTTTATTTTATTTGAATGTGAAGATGGTTGGCAAAATCAAAAAAATGATATATATATTGATGTTTTGTTCTCCTATTTTAATGGCAGTTTGAAAAAAAGTTTGGAGAGTTGGTCTTTTAGAAGGAATGGATAGGCCAACAACTTAAACAACACTAGAGGAGTTTGTAGTGGGAGTTGTTTTCCTTTGCTTTTTACAGTGAGTGTGTTAAATTTTGATTCTCAATTTATATTTGTGTTCTCCTAATAAAACATCTTCTTATTTGGCTTAACTTTGGTATTATAAGGAGAGCACATAGTTTGAAGGACGATTAACAAAATTGAAGAAATTTTTTATATCCAAATGATTTTTTGATCTTCTCTTGGTAACATAATCGTTATGTTCTTCATCTCTTCTATATTTTCTAATAATGACTGTATCACCTATGCAATGAGTCATCCTTTTAATTTCTCATGCTCTTTTATGTTAGAACACTTATTTTTTGATGATCATATATAACTTAATTAGTCTTCCAAACAAAGTATTGTGAATCTTAGTATATTGTATTTGTAAGTTATAGATGTAGCATTACAATATAAGGTATTTATGTTTAGTAAAATTTATTTATATTGCAGTAGTTAATTTTAACTTTTAGGTCACATTTTAAATAATATAATGGTTGAAATAATTCAATTAAGTGTGAAATATTTAAACAACAACAACAACAACATACCCAGTATATTCCCACAAAGTGGGGTCTGGGGAGGGTGAGATGTACGCAGACCATACCTTTAACCCAGAATGAAGTAAAGAGGCTATTTCCGATAGACCCTCGGCTCAAAGCAATCCAGAAGATATAACCAATAAACAAAACAACAGCTAAAACAAAACTATACTACTACAAAATAATATAAAAATCTAGCTACACTAGGCACTAGCAAGTAACTGGCGCAGAAGAAACAAAAGCTACAAGCGTAGCCTTTCAACTACTAAAAGGACAACAAAATCCCGCACTCCTCCCTACAAATAAACCAACCAACCTACTAAGCTACAACCCTAATCTGAGCCCTCCACGCCTTCCTATCTAAGGTTATGTCCTCGGTAAGCTGCAAATGCGCCAAATCCCGCCTGATCACCTCTCTCCAATATTTCTTCGGTCTACCACGACCTCTCTTAAACCCATCCATAGCCAGCCTCTCACACCGCCGCACAGGGGCCTCTGAACCTCTCCTCTTCACATGCCCAAACCATCGCAACCTCCCTTCCCGCATCTTATCTTCCACGGAAGACACTCCCACCTTCTCACGAATATCTGCATTCCTAAGCCTATCCCTCCTAGTAAACCCACACATCCAGCGCAACATCCTCATCTCAGCCACCTTCATCTTCTGAACGTGAGAGTTCTTGACCGGCCAATACTCCGCCCCATACAACATAGCCGGTCTAACTGCTGCTCTGTAGAACTTGCCTTTCAGTTTGAGAGGCACCTTTTTATCACACAAGACCCCGGATGCGATCCGCCATTTCATCCACCCTGCACCAATCCGATGGGTCACATCCTCGTCAATCTCACCATTACCCTGGATAATAGACCCAAGGTATTTGAAGCTATCTCTTTTTTGGAAGACATGCGCGTCAAGCCTCACTTCCACGTCGGTCACATATGTCCCCTCACTGAACTTGCACTCCACATATTCTGCCTTGGTCCTACTCAACCTAAACCCTTTAGACTCCAGGGTCTTTCTCCAAACCTTAAATTTGTCGTTAACTCCTTCGCGGGTCTCCTCAATCAAAACTACGTCGTCCGCAAATAACATACACCAGGGCACCTCGCCTTGAATTTGCCGCGTCAACACATCCATCACCAAGGCAAATAAAAAGGGGCTAAGGGACGATCCCTGGTGCAATCCCATCCCCACAGGGAAATGCTCGGAATCTCCCCCCGCTGACCTAACTCGAGTCTTTGCGCTATCGTACATATTCCTAATCACCTTAGTGTAAGCCATGGGCACCCCCCTGACCTCCAAGCACCTCCAAAGAACCTCCCTGAGTACTCTGTCGTAAGCCTTTTCTAGGTCGATAAACACCATATGCAAATCCTTCTTCCTCTCCCTATACTGCTCCACCAATCTCCTCACGAGATGAATAGCCTCAGTAGTCGACCGTCCTGGCATGAAACCGAAATGATTCTCAGAAATAGTCACAATTCCTCTTAACCTCAACTCCACAACTCTCTCCCAGACCTTCATGGTGTGACTCAACAACTTGATACCCTTATAGTTGTTGTAATTTTGGATGTCACCCTTATTCTTGTACAATGGAATCATCATGCTCCATCTCCAAGCTCCGGGCATCTTCGCCGTCTTGAAAATAACATTGAACAACCCCGTCAGCCATTCCATCCCTACGATGCCCGTACATTTCCAAAAATCCACCGGAATTTCATCAGGTCCGATCGCTCTACCCCTATGCAACCTACGAATAACACCTCTCACCTCCTCTACCCTAAAATGCCTACAATGACCATAGTCACAGCGCCTCTCCGAGTGCTCTAACTCTCCCAACACAATGCCTCCGTCGCCCTCTCCATTTAGGAGCCGATGGAAATAAGTCTGCCATCTCTTCCTAATGAGCACATCCTCCACCAACACTTTACCATCCTCGTCTTTGATGCACTTCACCTGATCAAGGTCCCGGGACCTCCTCTCCCTAGCCTTGGCTAGCCTAAACAACTTCTTATCTCCACCTTTACCTTCCAAAGCAGCGTATAAGCTCTCGAAAGCTGCAGTCTTAGCCGCCGTAACCGCCAACTTAGCCTCTCTCCTAGCTATCTTGTACTTCTCCCTACTCTTGCGCTTCTCCTCCTCATCCTTACTTTCAGCCAACTTCGCGTACGCCCATTTTTTTGCCTCCACCTTCCCTTTTACTTCTCCATTCCACCACCAATACCCTCGATGCTTGTCAGAGCGGCCTCTCGAGACACCTAACACCTCACTAGCTGTCTCCCTTATGCAGCTGGAAGTCGTCTCCCACATACTATCCGCATCTCCTCTGCTATCCCACGCCTTCGAGGTCATCAACTTCTCCCCTATTTCTATGGCACTACCCATAGTCAAGCTACCCCATCTAATTCCCGGCCGATCATCCACCCTCTTCTTTCTTCTCTCCTGTCTAATATCCAAGTCCATCACCAAGAGCTTATGCTGGGTCGAAAGGTTCTCACTCGGTATTACCTTGCAGTCTTTACACAGACCTCTATCCCCCTTCCTAAGGAGCAAAAAATTAATTTGCGTCTTGGCCACCGAACTACGAAAGGTAACCAAATTCTCCTCTTTTTTCGGGAAGCTCGAATTTGCTACCCACAACCCAGAGGCTCTAGCAAAATCCAATAGGGACGCCCCTCCTGCGTTCCTCTCCCCGAAACCAAAACCTCTATGCACCTCAGCGTAACCCCCAGGGGATGACCCGATGTGCCCATTGAAATCCCCACCTATGAAAATCTTCTCAGAGTTTGGTAGCCCTCTCACCACCTCGTCCAACGCCTCCCAAAAGCCCGCCTTCTCCTCCTCCTCCAAACCCGCGTGGGGCGCGTAGGCACTAATAATATTCAGAGTAGAACCTCCAACGACTAACTTGATCAACATCATCCTATCGTTGACCCTCGTGACCTCAACCACATGCTCCCGAAGCTCCTCATCAACTAAGATGCCTACGCCATTCCTATTCCTAACGCCTCCCGAGTACCACACCTTATACCCATCCACTACCCGCGCCTTAGTGCCCACCCATTTAGTCTCCTGGACACAAGCTATGCTAATCCTTCTCTTCCTAAGACTCTTGACTAACTCTGTGCCCACCCATTTAGTCTCCTGGACACAAGCTATGCTAATCCTTCTCTTCCTAAGACTCTTGACTAACTCTACGGATTTACCGGATAAAGTTCTTATATTCCAAGACCCTACTCCCACCCCCGGCCCCGACCCCGACCCCGAACCCGACCCTGACCCTGACCCCAACCCCAACCCCAACCCCGACCCCGACCCCAACCCCAACCCCAACCCCGACCCCGACCCCGACCCCGACCCCGAACCGCTCCGATGACATGACCCTAGCCTCCCATCAACCAACAAAGACACTAAGTAAAGGAAAACTACACAGGGAAAAGGACCAGACTACTGCTACACAATCCAAAAGCAAACAAGAAGGGAAAAGGCACACAGTAACACAACAAATAGCAAACAATCTCAGAAATCCAACAGACGACTAACAACTTCTCAAAATTGAAACTGGTTGCAAAGAAAACGAAGAAGTAAAAGACTAGGACAAATAGAGATAAAGGTGAAGAGAGCACCGGGATATATCTTGCGAAGAAGAGGCGCTGGCTTGCTTGGTGTGGCAGATTTCGGCAAAATGAGGTGACGAAATTGGTCGCCGGAATCTTGTTGGTCGCCTGAATCGTATTGCACGCTCGGTCCTGCAAGAAGAAGAGAGAACAAAACAAAGAAACGAAAAGAAACGAAAAAGAATCGGCGGCGCTTCTGGCCGGAGTTGCGGCGCCGTTCGTCGGAGCAGGCGCTGGGGGCAGTGAGACCAGCGCTCGGCGGCAGACGTCGGCGGCAGCTGGCGACGGTGGCGTTGACCTTTGGGTCTGAACAGATCCGCTCAGATCTGGGACGCCAAACAGATCGGAGACGTCGCCGGAGAAGAGAGACGGAAGCGGCAAAGTTCGCGGCGTTCAGTGGCAGTAGATTAACACTTTTACTCGCCGCCGGTAGACAACGCCGGAGTAGATGTCAGGCAAATTTGAAAGAAAATACTGTCACTATGGAGATCCTTAGATCTGGGACGCCAAACACAAAATATTTCAATAGCTGAGTAATAATCATTAGGATGAATATACAAAAGTTTGATATTGATGCACTTGAAAAGAAAAAAAAAATGTACAACAGAAGATCAAAAATATTATAGGAGGTGTTTGGCTTCTTCAAACAAAATGAAAAGTAGAGAGCAAATTTTTTGTAATAATTTGATGAAAAATAGTTAAATATTTCATCCCAAAAAATATTTAAATCTCTATATGATAGGCATTTAGAAGACATGAAAATCATACAAATTAAAATATTATTAAAATAACAAATAAAAATAGTAGATTCATTTCTCTTGGGTAATGCATATGTATTAAAAATTATTTCTCAACTACATAATTCACTAAAATCGGTATGAACTCACATTTTTAACTCTAATTTTAATGAAAGCATTTATATTTGTTATTTAATTAATATATAGAACTATTGTTTATATATGATAATTTTCTCTCTTATATCTCAACAAAAATTATAAAAATATCATTCTATAAATTGATGTCTTCACAACCATTAAAACTTAAAATTTAATCAATTTGACTTTAAAAATTAAGAACGGTCCTTAAAATATTTTTAGTATCCGAATATTAGAGAAGATTTATTTCTAATATTTAATATAATTTTTTATCATCGCGCGAAGCGCGCACAAATTCACTAGTGATAATATAATATGTTCAAACGAGATAGCTTAGTCTACAAGAGACTAATTTCACCACTTAATCCAGTGATTTTTTGATCACATGAAAATAATTTTATCAATTACTCTGAAACTCTTATTCAATATACTATATTCAAATATTATTTAAAAAGTAATATAATAGGATACATATGAAAACTATTTCTTTTTCCTCCTATATAAGAAGTCAAACTTTAGCAGCTGAAGCATGCATGTCATGAACGACATGCCTGATTCAGTGGGTTTTACTCCAAAAAAATTTATACTGTTCTTCATTTTAATTTATTTATTTTACATTAAAAGTTTTATAAATCACAATAATTATTAATACATTATATATTTTAAAATTACATTAAAAGTATTATAAATAACATTAAAAAAATTATATTAAAAGTATTATAAATCACAATAATTAACAACTTAAAATATTTTTATATGAATTTCATTGATTTAAATAAAATAATGCATGCATATCTAAAAATTTTATTAATCTAAATAAAATAATATATGCATATCAAAATTACACATATCGTAGAATTTCGACGTATCAATATTGGGCCCGTGTGTAGCACGGGTAACAGGTTCTAGTTATAACCTAAGAGGTCGTTTGGTACAATGTATTAGGCCAAATAATATATGTATTAAGGGTGATATTATTTAATATATTATTTGATAGAAATTTTGTAGCTATGTATAACTAATACATGTATTAATTATACACCCTATTTGATATTATAGGGTGTATAACTAATACATTACATTTTATGGTATTAGTAATACATAAGTTTTAATACATGGAATAAATATTGATAAAGACAAAAATATCCTCAAGTTCCCTTTAACATTTTATATTTTATTTCTACGTTTTTATTTATTTTCTTGATTTTCATGCTTCATATTTATGCTATTATCGTACCCGAACGATGCACGAAAAATATTTTTAAAAATATTATCTAGTAAAAAAATTATATTTGAGGACACTCAATAAATTTTCAATTATAATCATGCCACAAAATTTTCTCTTAAGTCTAAAATAATTATGGGCAATGAAATTTTCTAGTGCTAAAAATATCTTCTTAATGCATGATAAGAAGACATGTATTTCATTCTTTTACTAATATGTAGTTAAATTTCATTCGAATAAGTCTAAAACAATTACAAGTTATTATGACTCCAAAGTTTTTTCATATATATACATCCACGCTCATTTTTTAACTCACTTGATCATCATTTACGATTAAAATTTTCAAACTTTAGAAAAGAAACTTAATCACTCAACCTACTTTAACCACCATAAAATGTATAAGGTTAGAAAATTATCACTATAGAAAATAGTCCTAAAAAGTTAACCACAACTCAAATAGAATTAATTTTCATTTGAAAACGTCAATAAAAATCGGGAGCTCAACAATAAAAATTTATGAATAACTTATTTCTAATTTATCAATATGAAAATTTTCTCCAAATAATTTAAGTGAGAATATAAAAAAAAATTATTTTTAAGAATGAATAACAAAGCTTTGTAAAGAAAGTGCACAAAGCTATAAAATATGAAGGGTATTTTTATAAATAAATAATATTTTTTTAGAAATATAATAATGCAAGTTATTTTTAATATATTAAACCAAACACTGAATAAAAAATCACATCAACATAATTAATCTCAACACTATTAATTTGAGCGTTACTAATCTCAATATTATAAATACACTCAATTCAATAAAGTACTATTTTTATAGACTGTACTAAACGACCCCAGGGGCTCTCAACTTTGCCAATATATCAGAATCAGTCATCATTTAAGACATGGAACAACAATCCATTGAGGCTGTAAATGCACGTCTTCAGGCCACCTTCCGGCGGCAGAATATAAAACTGTCCTTTCTTCTATAAAAAAAAAAAAGAAGTGCAAAAATTATTTTAGCACCACAAGAGAAAAAGTATTTTGTTTTCTCTGACGGCGTCTGTTTTTTCCCCATTTTCATCGGGTTGGGAGCTTATACACTGTTTAAAGACAGAAAATGGAGAGGTGCGTGCTTCACTATTTCTCCCTTTTGACTACTTTTTAATCTTTTCTCTTTCATCTATCAACTGAATGAAAGAAAAGTGTAGGTAGAGGGACAAACAAATTATTATACAAATAATACTTTTCAAGAACAAGAATCAAACCAAAAAATTCTGATTCAGTAGGTGAAAAGTACAACGCTGAACGATAAGCAGTGGATTTTGACGAACCCAATTGCACATATTTGTACATATATATATATACGTTTCTATGAATTTGAAGTAGGGGGGAAATTTTCAAGTTTCAATGAAAGCTCAACAAGAATGAGGCACCAACTGGGTTACCTTTGTTTCGTGCTTTTCTTGCTATTTGATTCTACATTCGAGCAAGAAGAGAGATTGGCTTTGCTTCAACTGAGATCTTCTTTAGGATTAAGAGCCAGAGAGTGGCCTATAAAGGGTACCCCTTGTTTAAACTGGAGAGGTATTACTTGCAAGAATGGTAGAGTTACTGAGATTAACATCTCTGGTTTTAAACGTACCCGAACTGGGAGTCAAAATCCTCAATTCTTGGTTCATGCCCTTCAAAATTTGACTCTTTTGGAGTCATTTAATGCATCCAATTTTGCACTTCCCGGTTCTATTCCTCAATGGTTTGGCATTAGACTTGCATCTCTACAGGTTCTTGATCTTAGCTTCTGTTCAATAACTGGTGTTATTCCATCTACTCTTGCCAATTTGAGAAGTTTAGCTGTTTTGTACATATCCAATAATGGTCTTAGTGGAATGGTGCCTTCAAGTTTGAGTCAACTGTCAAATCTTTCAGTTCTTGATCTTTCACAAAATTCACTTGGTGGGTCAATTCCTGCATCATTTGGGTCTCTTCGGAACCTTACTTTGCTTGATATGTCCTCAAATTTATTGTCCGGGTCTATTCCTCCTGTCATTGGGACTTTATCTCACTTGAAATTCTTGAATCTTTCTCAGAATATGTTTTATGGGAATCTGCCGCCTGTAATGCGGAGATTCAGTTTTCTTGATCTATCAGACAACTATTTCCAAGGCAAAGTTCCTCAGTACGGGCAAAGCAACGTGTCCCTTAATAGAAATTGCCTACAAAGATTGGAAAGTCAAAGGGATACAAGTGAATGTGCATCTTTCTATGATGGGCATGGCTTGGTATTTGATAATTTTGGAGTGCCAAATGCCATGGAGCCTCCGGCTCCTAAATCTGACAAGACAAGTCACAAAAATGTAATAATATCAGCTGCTGTTCTAGGGGGTGTTGGATTTATTGCTACTGTGATAATCTTTGTAGTGCTGCTGATTTGTTGCTGCAAGAGGGGAGCGACAAATCAAAGGGTC
The DNA here is from genome assembly GCA_003996215.1 of Jaltomata sinuosa. Classification (NCBI taxonomy): domain Eukaryota; kingdom Viridiplantae; phylum Streptophyta; class Magnoliopsida; order Solanales; family Solanaceae; genus Jaltomata; species Jaltomata sinuosa. Next base: position 60,601 of record QJPP01007366.1, read on the forward strand.
ACTGGTGTAGAGCCTGTTCCTACTAGTGCAAGTCCTCCCCCACCTCCAGGAGCATCATTGAAATTTTCAGGTTTAGGAGTAGCATTTAACTACCAGCAGATCCTTCAAACAGCCGGTGATTTCAGTGATGCAAATCTTATTAAGCATGGACATTCAGGTGATATTTTCCGTGGAATCCTGGAAGGTGGGATTCATGTAGTAGTTAAAAGAATTGATTCCAGCTCAGTTAAAAAGGAAGCATACTTGTTAGAATTGGACTTATTCAGCAAAGTTTCTCATTCTAGAGTAGTCCCTCTTCTGGGACATTGTTTGGATAGTGAAAATGAAAAGTTTCTGGTATACAAATATATGCCAAATGGAGATCTCTCTAGTTCTTTGTTCAGAAAAAGCAATTCAGATGATGATAGTTTGCAGTCACTTGATTGGATAACGAGACTGAAAATTGCTATTGGAGCTGCTGAGGGTTTGTCTTATCTGCATCATGAATGTAATCCGCCTCTTGTGCACAGGTATTTTAGGGCTTGTTTGCATTACTCTTACGTTCTTTAATTACGCTTAATCCGACAACTTTTAAATAGCAGTAGCAGACCAGACCTATTTATCTTTGTTTATGTCAAATTTCCATGTTTCCATGTGCATGTATACTATACTGATTATCATAACCATAAATTATCATTGTGATGGGATACTTGATCATGGAGCTCGGAAGAGTAGTTGCATATTCTTCTACATGTGTTCCTTTTGTTGTAGATTTTGGTGAATTAGCGTAATAATGATATGCCTGTTTTATTAATACATCATATTTCAGAAGATTAAAAACTTCTATTATTCATGAAAGATGAAGTGTTTTAAGTTTTGTTCATACTAATTGGCGTAACTGTAAAAGCCTCTTCTTACTGATAAAATTTGGTCAAGTTAATGCTGGCGCCGTTTTGTACTTCTTGAATTTCAACAGTCTATCAGTGCCAATTAGGTCAATAACATCAGAGCCGGTGCAAAATATAAGCTAGAGCTGGATGGTTTAGCAATTAAATATACTCTGAAAAGAGTAAGTCCTTTACTCTTTTGGTCATTTTTGTGTATTACTTCACAATCTTGGGTTAATTACTTCAGACGTACTAGGAGAGTGTTCTGAGTGAAAAACCTACTTCAATGAATTAGGTAACTAATGGAAAAAAACTCCTATTGGCAACTTAGTCCAAATGTTGACAAAACTCCTATCGCTGCCATCTGTCCTGAACAACTTGGATCACAGTCCAAATGTTGACAAAAGTTAGGGGATTTAACCCTTCTACGGAATTGTCCTTATTAGAAAAGATTTCTGTTTAATTTTCTCATATTGTTTCAGCAGAAGCTTGTAGAGAATGATATCTCAATGCTCCACAAGCTCTATATGTCTTCAAGGTGCTTTGCTGCTTTGTGGATTTATAACATGTCTGGTTGTTTGAAATTGATCCTAAACGTAGATAAATAGCATATATGAGATGACAGCTGCGACAATTAGCTTCATGGAATTTTACCAAGAAAAGATAAAAGGAATAGACAAGACTTCATCCTTGTTGTCTCTGTAATGTGCCCGTTTGGAGATCTGTAATCTCCATGACATGATGGATTTGGAGCTTCAATCTATCAATTTGAGGTTCTTCATTATATGTTCTCTATGTGTATTCACGTGCAATAAATTACAAATTCTCCATAACAATACAATTTGACCAATTAGGGGGCATGGTTGTAAATACATTTTTCTTTTGATGACGGCTATGGTTATATACACTTTTACTAGCTATGCTCTCTAGTTGCATGCATGGCTACAATATTTCCAATTTAGCAAGTTCAGGTTTCTTCTAGATTCTATATCTAGTGACATGGCTTAAGGTTCACTGTTTCTAGATTTCCTACTGCTCTAGCATATAAAAATTTATTTCTGAAAGTAGGTTTGCTTATTAATTTTTTGAAAACTTTCTAACATCCAGGTCTTCTTGTGTTTGACATGGGTGCCGCTTTTGATACTGAGCTTTTATAGGATGGTTAAACTTGTTGTTTAGTTGAGTACTAGCTGGTAAATATGTTAGGTAGGTCATTTAGAAATCTCATAATGCAGAAGTGACCTTTTATTTTATTTTTCATCAAAGGATTTCTAACAGGATATCACTTTGACTGACTTTTTCTTAATAAAACATCAGCATAGCTCCTCGACACACTCACTTTAATAGACCCATCAAGCTCTTTCTGAAGTTAGTTTGAATATTTACTATACTTGCAAACAGGTTTAGATATTCACTATGATTTATGTCCATTTCTTCCCTTCCCCCATCCTTCCAATTTTAATCATGAATGTACTTTATTTCACTATAGGTTACTCCTTCATTTTCCACAAGCTGTTCACCCTCAGTTTTTCAGTTAAGTAGTATTTTTTTCAGGTGGCATCTAGAATTTCTTAAGCCAAAATGCATAAATAATTATATACTTGTCTTCTCTCTATTTCTGTTCCACCATATCACATGGTAGACAAAAGATGGTCAAAATGGGAACTCTCCAAACGCCTGCATAATAGCGCATGCTTAGGTAGTGCATGAAAAGGAGAAACCAATTGCACAAGTTTCTGCATTTTCCCTGAGCTATTTCAGTGAACTGTAAAAGGCGGGTTTTATACTATTCTTAATGGTTACATTGTCTTTCTGCTGCATTGCAGATGAAAATTCTCATATCTCCGTCATATAATTTCTTCCACTAACCCCACACACTTCTTATAAAATTTATGCCTTGGGGCACCTATGGTGAAACACCTTTTTTGAACCTTGTCTTGCTATATTTATAGAGATGTCCAAGCAAGCAGCATACTTCTTGATGATAAATTTGAAGTACGGTTAGGGAGTTTGAATGAGGTCTGTGCACAAGAAGGTGACACCCATCAAAACAGGATTTCCAGGTTGCTGCGGCTGCCACAGTGAGTAGTTGTTGCCTTTCTTTTTGTTCATTTTATATGACAATATTTATATTTGGGATTGAGGCACAGTTAGTGGCTCTTTTCTCTTATCTTCTTTCTACTCTACCAAGTTTTATTTCGAGCCTACATTCTCCCAACAGGAAATGTTTCTCTTTTTCTGCAGAAATACTAAAACGGTTACATTTTTCTCGATTCTTGTATGTGTTTTAGATATTATGAGTGGTTGTGATTGTCTTTTTTCCTGCATGATATCTAGCTCATTTAATAATAAGTAATTATGTTATTACCTCTCAACTGGAGCTACTTATTGATATAGTCTTTCCTTCCTACGACGCAGAACTTCGGAACAAGGCGCATCAGGTACTTGCCTCTTGTTTAATTCAATTATGATTAATAAAGTTTACTTGATATTTTAAGATTTATTAATTCCTGCTTTTCTGTAATAGCCTACTGTTTAAAACGATGAAATTTGACTTTCTAATCTTCTTTTCTGATGAACAGGTACACCTAATGCCACTTGTGCATACGATGTTTATTGTTTTGGAAAGGTTTTGCTTGAGCTGGTAACTGGCAAGTTGGGTATCAGTGCATCTAGTGATGCTGCCATGAAGGAGTGGTTGGACAAAACACTGCCTTGCATAAGTATATATGATAAGGAACTTGTAACAAACATTGTAGATCCTTCCCTAGTCATAGATGAGGATTTATTAGAGGAAGTATGGGCCATGGCTATTGTTGCCAGATCTTGTCTCAATCCCAAGCCTTCGAGGAGGCCATTAATGAGATATATCCTTAAAGCTTTGGAAAGCCCATTGAAGGTAGTTAGGGAAGAACACACTAGGTCAGAACGACTTAGAGCAACTTCGTCCAGAGGGTCGTGGAATGCTACTCTATTTGGGAGCTGGCGTCACAGCTTCTCAGATGTAGCTAATAAGGTGGAAGGTGCAAGTAGTTTTAAGCGGTCAGCAACTATGGGGTCTCAGGGAAGTGGTCAAATCACCGAAGGGGGTCATCCTTTCTCAACCAGACGACAGTCTAAGGAGATTTTTCCCGAGCCAGTGGACGTGCAAGATGTAACTAGAACGTGTGGTGAATAGACGGTTATCGTTCATTGATTCTTTTTTCAATAATGCAGCTGGCAATTCATTTGGGTGCCTAGCCTATTGGTATCCTGTACATTCTCTGCCTATTCTGGGTTACTCCAGGTCACCATGCACTATTCAAAGGAAACTAATAAAGACAGCATCAATTGTTTGATACAGCAGGATTTAGCAGAGTGTTGGTTCTTTTTTCTCAATTGTTTTGATAGTTTCTGATTTGGGCTTCATTCTTTTCTGTAATTGTTCCTCTCGTTTGCAAGTCCCTCCATGAAATGTAAATTATAAAGAATCTGCAGTATTCATGATGGAGAAGAGAATAGTTAAGATAGATTTTGTTGTTTTTTCATCTGTGAATGGATTTGACATGTACAATTAAAATCAATGGCTTACCCCTTTTCTCTCCTGTCAATTTGTAGCTTGGGCCTACCCTATATTATTTACTTTTATGCTTTTGTTTAACTCCATAAGAATTTATCTAATCTTCAAATTTTACTTTAAGCCTTCATATTACTGAAGCAAAGTAAAAGGCCAGCAAGTATTTCGTGATCATGTAGGATTGACAATCTATTTGAATGCAAGCCTTAGTAACTGATTCTATAGCTTGAACTCAGTGACTTATTGCTCATATGTAGATAAGTTTATCATTGCTCGAAGGTTCTAAGTTTAAAAGTTTACTCTTTGTGTCTTAAGCTGTTCAGGTAAGAGAGAAAATAAGGAGAAAACAAATGCAAAAATAAAGGTCCCACCGAGACTTGAACTCGGGTTACTGGATTCAGAGTCCAATGTCCTGACCACTAGACCATGGGACCAGCTTGTTCATTTGTTAATCTAAACGTTATCTATAGGTTCCAAGTTTTTTGACTTGGCATGGAGAAATATAGAAAACTTTTAGATCTTGTGGTCGTAAGCTAAAGATATGTAGAATATACCAAAATGTCTTACAATCTTGTGATCTTAAATATGTCATGTGGAATGTTAAAATTAAGAATGTCAAAAAAGAAAAAGGACATTATTATTTTTAACGGACTAAAAAAGAAAGTAAGACAAACATATTGAAATGAAGAAAATATCTATTTACTTGCGAGAGTCTAGTATCTTAGTACAACAACATACCCAGTAAAGTCCAACAAGTGAGGTCTGGGGAGGGTAAATTGTACGCACACCTTACCACTACCTCATGGAGGATAGAGTCTAGTATCTTAGTGCATGCCTATAATCGACCCCTTCCTATTTGTGGGGGAAGAGGGGAGATGAATTGGGTCAATGAATCTAAGAAATGGTAAGAATTCTTGATTGGGGGAGCGAGGAGGGGTGTTATCCTATGTTTCTGTCGTGACAGTTAAATTGTGACAGAAAAAAAAGTATTTACAAAGTGTTTATTATAAAAATGTAAAATGTGTGATTTCCAATACAACTTTATTAGATTTTTTTTCCATAATACAATTTTATCAGATAACTATGTTTTAAATGATATATTTTATCTTTTGTGTTGAAATGCCTATTCGTAGATTATATAATTACATCATATCCTTCCTAAGCAATGGTAGATCTTCTTCACTAGCACTCTCTCGTCAAGAGGTCAAACTTTAACAAAAAAAAAAGAAGAGAAAGCTCATGAAATATGTTGCCTGCACCATTCCTGTATAAGACAAAGTTTGGGCTTGACGAGCGGCTTAATTGTGATTTGACATGTGAAAGCATCAACTTAATCAAAATTAGGCCCATGATGGAGTCTCCAATCTTGACCTGGCAATATTGACTGTTCAAAATCGAACCGTAACCGATAAGCAATCATAAAATTGATTTATTAGCTTATTGGTATTAGATTATCGGATAAACAGATGGTGAATGAATTAAACTTTTATAATTAACACTTATTGGTGCGGAGGTGGATTATTTAATTTTTTATCGGATAAACCGTTAATTCGTTAAGAATTATCATACTTACACTTTTACCCCTAGATATATAAAGTACTCCACGTCGTCACGTACTATCAACCCTAATGCCCCGTTAATATATTATTAATAGTATTCTATTTTTACCGCTCTTTCTTGCTCTTTCTTTTGGTGGTTCTTGATTTTCTTTTTTTCGTTGGTAAGGTCTTCAATTCTTCATCTCTCCTTCTTTTTATTTTATCTTTTTTCCTTTGCATCTTTTGATTTCTCTTTTTTTGGTGAGTTGCAGACTTGCGATGAAATCTTATTGTCGTCAGTTGAAGTAGTTGAAAAGGTCTTCTTTTCTGTAAGGAGCATAAATTTTACTGGGAAAAAAAAGCTAGTGTAGAAGTTAATTGATACACCACCCGATAATCATTCAATAATTATTAAGCCATTATGGAGCTAACCGATATCTTATTAGTCGGCTAGAGAGTAAGTATATTTAAAAATTGATAACTGATAAGCTAAACTGTTAAGCATAATTATCCGTTCAATCCGCCCAATAAGCAGTCCTATAGCAACATCTTGAATCTAATGCCACCGATATTTTTTGAACCGGTGACATCTCGATATTGCGAGGATCATTCCATGATTGGGAGATGTCTAATCCTTTGATATCTTTGAACTCACGAAATTCAGAGGATGAACAAGAACTCTTAATGAAAATGTCAAATATATGGAGTAATAGGAACATAAAGTACTTTTACCTTATGAATATAGAAGTGGTGTCGCTTCAACAAGAGTTCTTAAGGTTAGCTCTTATAAGAATTCATGAACCAAGATTAGCATATGACCTTTAAGTGCTTGAGTGAATCAGTGTCTGAAAGTGGATGGATGATATCATGCGTGTGATATTTTCAATTTAGGTACAAGGGAGTTATGGTTCAATTTTTAGTAATACCAATAACTTCGTCTAAATTTTATAATATTTACATTACTAAAAAGTTTAAATCATTGAAATATTTTCTACTATGTGTGATATAAGACTACAAAATTAGTGGGGATTGTTATATAGTTTGTAATATTAGACCAATTATGTAAGAAATAGGTACTACAGTTGAAATAATAGTTCGGTACCATGATTGAAATATTTTGGTTACTACCGCTGAAATAGTTGACCGGGTACTACTGCTAAAATGGTTTGGATACTACAGTTGATATAATTAAAAGGTGTATTTGTTCTACAAAAGAAACGCGACCTTTTCGAATAAGTGTCTGTTTCAACTGTTTATGTTCTCTACAAAAGAAACGTCAATTACTACATATCAATCACTTTTAATTCAACTGATAATAGAGGCTTGTTGTATTCTAAAGAAGCATTATCTGCTAGTCCCCATGGATAGATAATTACTCTTTTGAGACAACGATAATATCATGCCTAAAACCTTTTTTTTTTATTCTCTTCATCTATTTTCTAACAGTTGTTGTATACACCCAAGTCTAAAGAAGTACTGGAGATCTATCTCGAACCACAATATATGCAGTCTCAATCATTACGAGCATATATTGCGATAGAAAAAATGAAGTTGATAATTTGGTTAGTTCTTTTTTAAATTTATTTTTTATAATGATAACATTGGGTAAAATGAATTATCCGAGATAGAGAAGCTGGTTAGGGCCAAATTGTTTTAACATTGGATGTTTATGTGTGTCTCACATGGTAGGGATGTTAAAATAAATTTAGGATGTTTGTTTAAAAATAGATTGAGATTAGAAATGTTAAGTTTTTGAATATTTAAAGGACTAAAATTTTAAGAAAAAAAAGAAAGACTAAATTTAGTAGGTACACCATACATATTTACAGTATTATCCTAAATCTACCTCCAAAGATAAAAGAATCATATTTAGCGTTTTCTCGATATTTCATATTTTGCTCGAGCTAAATATTTGTATATATTTATGATCAAATTATTATTATTTTTTGAATAAAAGGCCAACAGACCTGATTTTATAAAAAGCAAAGGTAATTAACTACATCACAGATAAGGCTCGGGTCATTACAACCCCACCCAATCTGTAAGTAAAAAGGAAAAAAACAAAAAGCAAATAAATACTAAAAAGACAGAAACAAAGAAAAAGCTAGAAGAAAAAGGAAAGTGGGAGGTGAGGAGTTCATCATCTTCATCTTCCTCGCAACAACTGAGTTAAACTCGTCGGAGCAGATCCTTTCTCAAGACTGATCATTAAAACCTTTTAATCGAGCTGACCTCATCAATGACAAAGGGATTTGAAGTTTACGCAGAGCTCATGTCTAAAGTCTTAGCTTCCAAAATCGTGACAACCATGGATCCTCTTATCTTCAAAAGGTAGATCGTTAACCTACTTGATTAGATCTAACTATCAACGGGTTGAATCCCGAAAGGAATTGATACCACCATTGATGTTTAAGACCTCACAAGCATATTAATATCACCTTCAAAATCTTTGCAGCTTATTGAATCTTCTGGTTATCTTGAAGCTCTTAACTATACTCTGAACATGTACATCTCTCTTCTCTTCTTGATGCTTCTCACATTACTGTTGCTATTAGCTCGATGTAACCTAGAACTTTGCAATCCGAGGTATATCTGAAATTGTGGACTGAAACTTGAGCTTTGTTGAAGCTATCCCTTACAAGACCAATCACCTTAACAAGGTACTTCTCCTAACCTTTTGAACCATTAATTTTCGATCTTGTCTTTAATGGGTTGAATCCTAAGAATAATACCACCATCTTAAGCTAGAGGTCATAAGTTAACTGATTCAATCGATTAATCTGGAACAAGTATGAATACAAAGAACTGCAACAAGACTGACACTACTAATATTTTATAGGTCATGGTTAGATACCATATTCAACGCCTTAAGTTCTCACAGGTGGATGGTAGTTTAACCAACTGAAAAATCATTCAGACTTCACAAATATATTAGTAGCTAATTTCTTTTTTGAAGTCCTTTTAGTATCCCAAATTAACATTGTTGGAAATTGATTGTTTAGACAGATGTACTTGACTCAGAAATCTGTCTTATTCGCATGTTTGGAGTTCTTTGCTTGTCTAATTTTATTATCCTATTGCCTTTAGTGGAAACTTCCTGGAATGTTTTATATTCAAATGTACCTGCAAAATCAAAAATCTAGTTAGCAAAATAATCAGCAAGAGTATTTCCCTCCCTTAAGGAGTGTTGTACTCTTACTGTCAACAATTCCTTTAGCCTGTTAATGGAGTTAACCTCCAGTGTCACACTCCAAGGCACTTCCCAAACTCCATTTAAAATGTTCACCATAGCCAAAGAGTCTGTTTCAATAATGATGTTTGAAAAACCATTCTCCCAGCAATATATCAAACCCTCTCGTATTGCAACAGCTTCAGCAACCATGTTAGTACAATCTACAATCTTCATACCTTTAGCACCTACTAGATCACCATTAGAGTTCCTAACACATAAAGTTGTTGCACTAGGTCCTGGATTTCCCTTAGATGCCCCATTTGTATTACACTTCCACCAGCCTTGAGGGGGACTCATCCATGACACCACTTTGTACTGAAATATTGGCCTAAATGAATCAAGAAGAGTTACCATCTTAGGCCAAGTGTTAGGAATCTCTGTATATCTAAACTTTAGGCAGATGAACTTCTGGACAGTGTTGTTGATTTCCCAAAAGATCTTGCCTATAGAGTAAGTCCCTCCATGTAGCACAGTGTTCCTTTTCTTCCACAAAAACCACAAAATAATGTTAGGTAAAGCTTGAAAAATCAGCTTCTATCTAGAATTACCTTGTGTAGTCCACCACATTTTCATTGTCTGCTTTATCTGAATCCTGGGGTCAATTACCTGCAGCACTTGAAAAATAGTTCCAAACAGAAGCAACAATTTCACCTTTAAGAAATAGATGATCCATTGTCTCTCTACCTGGATTAGAGCAACAAGAACATTCTTGAGAAATGCTAGTATTCCAGTTTGCCAGAACAGCAGCAACAAGAACCTTACTAGTCCATACTTGAAAGGCAGACCTTGTGCCCATATCTTCTTAAAATCCTCTGAAACCTCATTCGTCTTTCTCAGAATTTCCCAGGCACTTTAGACAAAAAATTTCCCATTACTGGCTTTTGTCCACCAAGGTTTATCTGATATATTAGTTTGCCTAACATGATCCATATGTTGCCTTACATGCTTCACAATGTGATCAGGTAATTGACTCTGCATATCTTCATAGTCCCAACCTGTCTCTTTCATGAACACATCTATGTCAATCATAGGATGCATGTAGACACTTCAGAATCCATAGTACGAAGAGGGCCCAGCTTTATCCAATTATCATACCATACAGTAGATGGACCCCCCTTTGGTTCCCACCATATATATTGCTCTAAGATATCACTATTATGTAGCATGTATTTCCACTGTTGAGAGCCACCTCTCTATTGCACCAGAGTTGGTATTTGTTTCTTGCAGTACTTGTTCCATATATAGTTGGCCCATTGTGTATTCTGTGTCCTAAACCTCCACCATAATTTAGCATGCATAGCTTGAGTGTAATGATCGGGTCCGTCGTTATGGGTAGTCCAATCGTGCCAAGTTTTAGAGTTAGAAAACTCTGGATTTGGGGGTTTGAAATTTTGAGCTAGGCTAGTCTCGGCCGGTTTAGGAGTGAGACATGGTCTAGGGCTATACGGGTAAGGATGGGGTCGGATGTCTTGTGTTGAGATAGTTTTCCTCGTAGCTAATACATAAAGGAGTCCGGGGGACTTTTCAGAATCAAATTTGGGTAAGTAGAACACCCATAATTGAGGTCGACGTGAAGGGGTTGTTTAGGGACGGCGGGAAAATAAGTGTGTTGTAAAATTGACTGATTTTGGAGGTTTTACAACTTTCTGTCTCATGTCAACCGCTATAGCGATTGACACTTCACCGTAGCAGCCTCCACCATAGCAGAAAAATTACCGCTACAACGGAGGTCAACGTTGGTCAGCCTCTGCCATAGCGGGCGACTCCGCTACAGTGGAACCACTATAGCGGGCTCGACGGGAATTAAAGCTGAAACATTTCCCAAAACATTCAGTTTTCATAATTTCATTTTGGGAGAAGGGCAAGGCGATTCCAGGCGTTTTTCCTCCATTTTTCCATTGTTTTCTTCCCTAAGGTAAGGTTCCTACTCCCCAGTCTTTGTAATACTTTTTCTATGCGGTAGAATTGCTAGGAGGGAACTTGGAGGAAGGTTGGGATAACCTAGGAATGGTAGAATCTGGGGAAGAAGGGGGATTCTAGACTTGAATATTCTTGGGTGTTGTTAAAAGTAAGATATTATAATCATAGGTTGTTAAATTTCCTATTTTTATCGGTAAAAATGATAAAACTAGGGAAATTAATGGTGGAAAGCCCGGGAAAAGGGTGGGATGATCATGGGTGGCCTGGGGTTTTGGGATTCGCTGTAATCCGGGTAATATGCAGACCTTGTTGGTTAATTTCATGTACTTGTATGTTATTTTAGACCAAGAACGAGAAAGGAATCTGGAACACAGAAAAGCTCGGGTTGAATAGAGCTTGGATCATTTCGAGGTAGGTGATGGCTTACGATTTCTGTGAATATTGTATGTGTTTGTACTCTTATCTAAGTGGTTGTATGAATTGCATTGCTTAGAGGGATTGTGTAGAATGTCTAAGGGTCCTGTTTTACAGTCTGTGAGTTGAATGGTGTGTGCTTATTGGTTTACAAGTTGTGTGTTTATATATTGACTGTGGATTGTTGATATTCGGTTGGCTCGGGTACCACGCCTGGTACAGGTATACTAAATGGTTGGCACGGGTACCACGCCTGGTACAGGTATATTAACGGTTGGCACGGGTACCATGCCTGGTACGAGTATAACAAATGGTTAGCACGGGTACCACGCCTAGTATGAATTACTAACGGTTGGCTCGGGTACCACGTCTGGTACGGGTTTACTTTTCTGTATCATTGCATTGTTATTAATTGCATTGCATTGACTGGTATTGGTTCCGTGAGTGAACTGGGTTGTATATTGAATTATGATATTAACTGGTGGTCCTTGAGTGACCGGGAATTCTGTTGTATCTGTTAAATTAGTCTTGGTTTAGGCCGGGTTATCTGTTAACACTTAGGTGTTATCTAGAGGGGATCCCAGGGTGGGCTAGGCAGAAAGGATGGTTATGTGTATGTGACTGTTGCTTGTGGTTATTAAGGGTGGATTTCATGCGGGAACAAGTTAGGCAGAGGCTAGTAGTCTAAGAGGAGCCTGTTAATATTGTTGCATGTCTTCCATACATTTTACTTGATATTATTGTACTGCTTATACACTGTTTATTTGGAAAATGGATGATGATCCTACTAGTACACAGTGGTGGTATACTGATACTGCACTTGCTTGTCTTTCTTGTGAGTACAAGAAATCTTCCAGCTGCTGAGATGCAACCTCATCTGTAGTACTAGCGTTCCAGACTTCAAGGGTGAGCTGTTCGATCAAGCTTCCTTGGATCTATCTTTAGAGTTATAGCCCATTTGTTTTGGGCTTAAACTATTTCCTTTATGTTTTGGGGTTGCATCCCCGTACTCTAGACATTGGTAGATTGTTTGGTACTGCGACTTTCAGGTTCTAGGGGATAATTTCCGCAGGTTAATGTTAATGAAGTATTTTCCTTAAATTATTGAATGCTAGTTTACTTTCTGCACTTGGTTTTGAGCTGTTAGAACGGTTAAGTTTGGGGAAGTGATGGTTCTCTCACCCGGGGTTGGGTGAGTGCCACTCACGGCGGTCTGAGTCGTGACAAAGATAGTATCAGAGCCCTAGGTTCGTTGATTTCATCGTACCAAACAGGTCTAGTAGAGTCATGCAGAATGGTGCGGAGACGTCCGTACTTTTCTTCGGGAATCTATGGGGCTTTAGGAAAAACTATCTCTTCCTTTTTTCCTTCATGCTATAACTTGATTCCAATTGGTATCTGGTGATAAAAATTGGTATCTAACCTCATTCACTCTTCTGTCCATAGATGGTTAACACAAGGAATAACGGAGCTAGAGCAGCGGTCCCAGCAGCGGGCCCGATTATCCATGGTAGAGGCAGGGGAAGGGGCAGAGGACGAGGTAGAGCAACACCCGCCAGGAGTGGGGCTCGAGCTGCTACTGTTGCACGCGAGGTAACCCCTCCCCCACCTCAGGAGCATGTTGTTGAGGACGTAGAAGAAGTGGTTGTAGAGGATGAAGGGGCGCAGACGGAGGCGACACCGGTTGGGGGCGCAGGCCTTCCTGCTATGACACCGGAAGCCTTTCGGCAGGCTTGGAACATTCTGAGTGGGTTAGTTGGTGTTGGAGCCATACCCGCAGCTTATGCAAATCAGGCCTTGGATACTCAGCCAGCGGTTTCTACAGCGCCTAGGATGGACGCAGCTTCGGGCATGAATGATTTCTTCAGGCCAATGCTAGGCCCAGTGATGACAGGGAATGAGCATGAGATGCTGACCAAGTTTCTCAAGCTGGAACCCCCTACATTTCAGGGTACGGATAGGGAGGATGCTTATGAGTTCATATTGGATTGTTATAAGAGGTTGCATAAGTTGGGTATTATACGTTGGCATGGGGTTGAATTTGTCACTTTTCAGCTACAGGGTGATGCCAAGCAGTGGTGGAGGTCTCATATTGAGTGTCGGTCTTCTGTTCTACCTCCACTAACTTGGGAGCAGTTGCATACCTTGTTCTTGGAGAAGTACGTACCCCGTACTTTGAGAGATCGGAAAAAAGATGAGTTCTTGAATTTGGAACAGGGTGGCATATCGGTCTCGGCTTATGAGGCCAAGTTCCATGACTTGTTTCGCTTTGCTACACAGATGTTGGGGTCCGAGGAGGAACATGTCCGGTTGTTTGTCAAGGGTCTGAATACTGAACTGCAGGTACTGTCAGTGCATATGACTTCTTCAGGAAAGGTCTTTAATGATGTGGTGGATTATGTGAAAAAGTTAGAGGGATTTAGGCAAGCGGGGCAGGCTAAGGCTAAATTTAGCCAAGAAGCCCCAGAATAAGGGAAACTATGGTGGTTCATACTCTAGGGGCCAAAATAAAAAGGCTTACTTGGCCCATCCTATTCAGTCAGCCTTTGCCAGCTACTACAGGTGGTCATCAGGGGGCTCAGTCTTCAGCTCCTAGAGGCCATGGAGCATCTTATACATCAACTAGCAGACCTACACTTGAGTGTGGTTGCTTTCATTGTGGTGATCTGGGCCACTTTAAGAGGGAGTGTACACATAGGCAGATAGGTAATCAGGGTCAACAGCTGTTTAGAGCAGTGGTCCCAGCAGGCAGAGGCGGTAATGCTAGGGGTCATCCATAGGGTGGGCGAGGTAATTTCCAGGGAGGCTGGAGAGACAGGGGGAATGGCGGCACAGGCAGGGGGCAGCGCAACTGGCCCAGGAAGTTGCCCGGACTAATGATCAGGCTCATTACTATGCTTTTCCAGTGAGGACCGAGGCGGAAGCCTCAGATGCGGTGATCACAAGTACCATTCTTGTCTGCGATAAAATGGTTTCGGTATTATTTGACCCATGTTCTACATATTCTTATGTATCTGTGAGTTTTGCATTGGGTCTGGACCTAATTAGTGATATCCTTGATTCCCCTATCCATGTTTCTACCCCGGTTGGAGAGTCTGTGATTGTGACTCATGTTTATCGTTACTGTTCTGCGGTGTTTGTGAGGTTGCATACTTGGGTAGACTTGGTAATTCTGGATATGGCTGATTTTGATATTATCTTGGGTATGACTTGGCTATCTCCTTATCATGTTGTGTTGAACTGTAACACCAAGACTGTGGCTCTAGAAATTCCGGGTAAGGATAGACTAGACTAGGAAGGTGTGTACAGGCCTAAGCCAGTTAAGATAATATCATTTGTTTGGGCTAGGAAGCTAGTGGGAAGAGGGTGTCTAGCCTTCTTGGTTCATCTCTGGGATGATAGCGTGGAGTCCCCGTCTATTGAGTCAGTTCCGGTGGTTTCTGAATTTTTAGAGGTATTTTCAGTGGACCTGTCTGGTATGCTTCGGACAGGGACATAGAATTTTGTATTGATTTGGGGCCAAACACTCGTCCTATTTCCATTTCTCTGTATCGTATGGCTCCGGCAGAGTTAAGGGAACTTAAGACTCAGTTGCAAGAACTCCTAGATAAGGGATTTATACCTCTCAGTGCTTTTCCTTGGGGTGCTCCAGTTTTATTCGTAAAGAAGAAGGATAGTAGCATGCGGATGTGCATAGACTATAGACAGTTGAACAAGGTGACCATTAGGAATAAGTACCCCCTACTCCGTATAGATGATTTGTTTGACCATCTTCAGGGTGCATCGGTATTTTTGAAAATCGAATTGAGATCGGGGTACCATCAGTTAAAGATTAGGCCTGAGGACATTCTGAAAACTACTTTTCAGACTCGGTATGGGCATTATGAGTTTCTAGTAATGTCATTTGGTTTGACTAATGTGATGACAATATTCATGAGTTTGATGAATGGGGTATTCAAGTCTTATTTGGATTCCTTCATGATGGTGTTTATCGATGATATTTTTATCTACTCTAAGAGTAGGGAGGAGCATGCTAGTCATCTATGTATTGTGTTGGATATCTTGAGATGCCAGAAGCTTTATGTGAAGTTCACTAAGTGTGAGTTTTGGTTGACTTCAGTTGCATTTTTGGGGCATGTAGTGTCAGAACAGGGGGTGATGGTGGATCCCTAGAAAATTGAAGCAGTCAAGAGTTGGGGTCGGCCTAACTCTGTGACTGAGGTGAGGAGTTTTATTGGGCTCGCAGGGTACTACCGAAGGTTTGTTGAGAATTTTGCTTCTATTGCTACTCAACTGACCAGGCTGACAGAGAAAGATGTACCGTTCATGTGGTCCGACAAGTGCGAAGAGAGCTTTCAAAAGCTCAAGACACTTTTGACCACGGCTCCTATATTGTCCTTGCCGGTTGAAGGTAAAGACTTTATTGTTTACTGTGATGCTTCACATTCTGGTTTGGGTGTTGTGTTGATGCAGGATAAGAATGTGATAACCTATGCATCCAAGCAGTTGAAGGTGCATGAGAGGAATTACCCGACTCACGACTTAGAGTTGGGAGCGGTGGTTTTTGCACTAAAGATTTGGAGACACTATCTTTATGGTGTCAGGTGTGTAGTGTTCACTGATCATCACAGTCTGCAGCATTTGTTCACTCAGAAGGATTTGAATCTGAGGCAGAGAAGGTGGATGGAGTTATTGAAGGACTATGACGTGACTATTCAATACCATCCGGGTAAGGCTAATATGGTGGCAGACGCATTAAGCCAGAAAATAGTTAGCATGGGTAGCTTGGCTTGTTTTGGGGTGTCCAAACGACCACTAGCTAAGGAAATTTGGGCTTTGGAGGCCAAGTTCATGCACTTGGGTATTTCAGATCAGGGTGGGTTGTTGGCCAGTATTGAGGTCAAAGCCACTTTCATAGAGGAAATAAAGGCCAAACAGTTTCAGGTTCCGAAACTGAGTAAGCTTCGAGGTAAGGTTATATTTGGGAATCCAGAGACGTCACTCTAGACTCTGGTGGAGTGTTAAATTTCAGAGGGAGGATTTGTGTTCCTCGGGTTGATGATATAATTCAGAAAATCTTGACAGAAGCTCATGGTTCGCGGTACTCAATTCATCCGGGTGTGACTAAAATATATAGGAACTTGAGGCAGTGTTATTGGTGGTCTGGGATGAAAGGGGACATAGTTGATTTTGTGTCCAAGTGTCAGAACTGCCAGCAGGTAAAGTATGAACATCAGAGACTTGCAGGACTACTTCAGAGAATACCAATTCCAGAGTGAAAGTGGGAAAGGATAGCCACGAATTTCGTGGTGGGTCTTCCCAAGACACTGGGGAAGTATGACTCAATTTGGGTCATTGTTGACAGGCTGACCAAGTCTTCTCATTTTATTCCGGTCAGGGTAGATTACAATTTGCAGCAATTGGCTAAGATCTACGTAGAGTAGATTGTGAGATTGCATGGGGTGCCACTATCCATCATTTCAGACAGGGGTACGCAGTTTACTTCCAAGTTCTAGGGCAAGCTACATGAAGAGTTGGGTACACAATACACTTTTAGCATAGCCTTCCATCCTCAGACTGATGGTCAGTCGGAGAGGACGATCCAGGTATTGGAGGACATGCTGAGAGCATGTGTGATGGACTTCGGGGGTCATTGGGACCAATTTCTACCACGGTGTGAATTCTCATACAACAATAGCTATCACTCTGGTATTGACATGGCACTATTCGAGGCATTGTATGAGAGGAGCTGCAGATCACCGGTTGGGTGGTTTGAGGAAGGCAATGTAAATCCTTTAGGAGTGGAACTGGTAAGGGAAGCGCAGGAAAAGGTAAGGGGCATTCAGGCCAAGTTACTGGCTGCCCAAAGCAGGCAGAAGGAATATGCAGATCGCAAGGTACGGGACATGGAATTTCAGGTTGGTGAACAGGTATTGTTGAAGGTGTCACCAATGAAGGGAGTTATGCGGTTTGGTAAGAAGGGCAAGCTTAGAACTCGGTCCATTTGAAGTTCTTGAGATTATGGGGCCAGTGGCTTACAAGTTAGAACTTCCACCCAGTTTGTCGGGCATCCATCCGGTATTCCATGTATCCAGGCTTAAGTGATACCATGGGGATGGGGACTACATCATCAAGTGGGATGAGGTACTTTTCGATAAAGATCTTCGTTATGAAGAGGAACCAGTCTTGATTCTTGCTCGGGATGTCTGGAGATTAAGGACAAAGGTGATTGATATGGTAAAGGTTCAGTGGAAGCATCATCTAGTTGAGGAAGCCACTTGGGAAACCGAGAAGGACATGTGGGATAAGTACCCTCAAATGTTTGAGAATTCAGGTACTACACTTTCTTTCTTTAATTTTCATAAATTTGAATTTGATCATTCGGGGATGAACGATGGGTAAATTGGTATCTGTTGTAACGACCAGGTCTGTCGTTATGGGTAGTCCAATCATGCCAAGTTTTAGAGTTAGAAAACTCCAGATTTGGGGGTTTGAAATTCTGGGTTAGGCTAGTCTCGGCCGATTTAGAAGCGAGGCATGGTCTAGGGCCATCCAGGTAAGGATAGGGTCGGATGTCTTGTGTTGAGCTAGTTTTCTTCGTAGATAACACATAAAGGAGTCCGGGGGACTTTTTGAAATTGAATTTGGGTAAGTAGAACTCCCAGAATCGAGGTCGACATGAATGGTTTATTTCGGGACGTCGAGAAAATAAGTGTGTTGTAAAATAGACTGATTTTGGAGATTCTACAACTTTCTGTCCCGTGTCAACCGCTATAGCGGTTGACACTTAGCCGTAGCAGCCTCTGCCGTAGCAAAACAATTACCGCTACAGCGGAGGTCAACGTTGGTCAGCCTCCGCCATATCAGGCGACTCCGTTACAACTGAACCGCTATAGCGGGATGACGGGAATTAAAGCTGAAATATTCCCCAAAATATTTAGTTTTCACAATTTCATTTTGGGAGAAGGGCAAGGCGATTCTAGGCATTTTTCCATTGTTTTCTTCCCTAAGGTAAGGTTCCTACTCTCCAGTCTTCGTAATACTTTTCCTATGCGGTAGAATTGCTAGGAGAGAACTTGGGGGAAGGTTGGGATAACCTAGGAATGGTAGAATCTGGGGAAGAAGGGGGATTCTAGACTTGAATATTCTTGGGTGTTGTTAAAAGTAAGATATTATGATCATAGGTTGTTAAATTTCCTATTTTTATCCGTAAAAATAATAGAACTAGGGAAATTAAAGGTGGAAAGCCCAGAAAAAAGGTGGGATGATCATGGGTGGCCTGGGGTTTTGGGATTCGCTGTAATCCGGGTAATGTGCAGGCCTTGTTGGTTAATTTCATGTACTTGTATGTTATTTTACACCAAGAACGAGAAAGGAATCCGGAACACGGAAAAGCTTGGGTTGAATAGAGCTTGGATCATTTCGAGGTAGGTGATGGCTTACGATTTCTGTGAATATTGTATGTGCTTGTACTCTTATCTAAGTGGTTGTATGAATTGCATTGCTTAGAGGGATTGTGTAGAATGTCTAAGGGTCCTGTTTTACAGTCTGCGAGTTGAACGGTGTGTACTTGTTGGTTTACAAGTTATGTGTTCATATATTGACTGTGGATTGTTGACATTTGATTGGCTCGGGTACCACGCCTGGTATAGGTATACTAACGGTTGGCATGTGTACCACGCCTGGTACAGGTATACTAAAGGTTGGCACGGGTACCATGCTTGGTATGAGTATAACAAACGGTTGGCACGGGTACCACGCCTGGTACGAATTACTAACGGTTGGCTCGGGTACCACGCCTGGTACGGGTTTACTTTTCTGTATCATTGCATTGTTATTGATTGCATTGCATTGACTAGTATTGGTTCCGTGAGTGAACCGGGTTGTATGTTGAATTATGATATTGACTGGTGGTCCTTGAGTGACCAGAAATTCTGTTGTATCTGTTGAATTGGTCTTGGTTTAGGCCGGGTTGTCTGTTAACACTTAGGTGTTGTCTAGAGGGGATCCCAGGATGGGTCTGGGCTAGGCAGAAAGGATGGTTATGTGTATGTGACTATTGCTTATGGTTATTAAGGGTGGATTTCATGCGGGAACAAGTTAGGCAGAGGCTAGTAGTCTAAAGGGAGCCTGTTAATATTGTTGCATGTCTTCCATATATTTTACTTGATATTATTGTACTGCTTCTACACTGTTTATTTAGAAACTGACTGATGATCCTACCAGTATACAGTGGTGGTATACTGATACTGCACTTGCTTGTCTTTCTTGTGAGTACAAGAAATCTTCCAGCGGCTGAGACGCGACCTCATCTGTAGTACCAACGTTCCAGACTTCAAGGGTGTGCTGTTCGATCAAGCTACCTTGGATCTTTGTTTAGAGTTTTAGCCCATTTGTTTCGGGCTTAAACTATTTCCTTTATGTTTTGGGGTTACATCCCCGTACTCTAGACATTGGTAGATTATTTGGTACTGCGACTTTCAGGTTCTAAGGGATAATTTCCGCATCTTAATGTTAATGAAGTATTTTTCCTAAATTATTGAATGCTAGTTTACTTTCTGCACTTGGTTTTGAGCTGTTAGAACGGTTAAGTTCGGGGCAGTGATGGTTCTTTCACCCGGGGTTTGGGTGAGTGCCACTCACGGCGGTCTGGGTCATGACATTGAGACACATCAAACATGGATTTAAAACCCAAGCCACCTTCATGTTTAGGAAGACAAATCTTATCCCATGCTGCCCAATGCTTGCTCCTACCTGTAGCCTTATTGTTCCAATTTTTTTTTGCAAATATTCTATGCAATTCCTTTATAACACATTTAGGAGGAAGTAGAAGATAATACATGAATAGGCACACTTTGTAAAACACTTGAAATCAGTACCTCTTTACCTCCATAAGAAATCATTTTCCCTTTCCATGACTGTAGCTTTCCTTTAACTCTATTGATAAGATCAGAATAATGCTCTTTCCTTTTTCTTGTATGTGTAATGGGGTAACCTAGGTACTTCAGTGGAAACTGACCCCTGGAAATACCTGTACAATCCTCTACCATTAGCTTCACATTAGTTGCTGCATTTTGATGCAAATAACAAGAACTTTTCTCTTTATTGATCTTTTGGCCTGATTGAGTTTCATAATCTTGTAAAATTGGCACTATTTTCTTTAGAGAATAATTATCAGCTGAGGCAAAGATAATAATATCATCTGCATATGCAAGATGATTGATATTAGGACCCCACTTAGGAAAACCATATCCTATAAACTGAGCATCTTCAAAAAGGGAATTCAGGGCCCGGCTCATAACTTCTGCTGAGAGAATGAATAGGGCAGGAGATAAAGGATCCCCTTGTTTTACACCTCTAGTGGAGTTATAAAAACCATGAGATTGGCCATTTATCCGTATAGAATACCAATTATTTGATATTAATCTCCACACCATGTCAACAAAAACTTCAAAACCCCCCATCTTTCTTAGCACTTTCATTAAAAAGAACCAAGAAACTCTGCCGTACGCCTTTGTCATATCAAGCTTAATGAACACATTGGCTGGGTTACCCTTTTTCTTGATATCTGTAACAAGCTCCTGAGTCAACAACACATTCTCTATTATACTTCTTCCTTTAATAAATCCTGATTGATTATAGGAGATCAATCTAGGAAGAAAAACCTCAATTCTGTCATGAATGACCCCGGAGATAATCTTATTAACAAAATTGCTCAAACTAATTAGTCTCAAATCAGAAAAGGTAATCACCTGTTCTTTTTTGGGAAAGAGAACCAAATTAGTATGAGTAATAGATTTAGGAAGAGTATTACCACTGAAGAAGTCAACAAATCTGTGAATGTCTTTCCCTACAATATCCCAGCAACTTTGATAGAATCTACTTGTACGACCATCTGGACCACTGGCACTATCCCCATTCAAAACAAAAATAGCTTTTCTGACCTCCTCCAACTCAGGTAGTTTGCATAATTCTGCATTATCTTCCTCCCTAATACCTTCAGGGATATGATTAAGTAAAGAGAAAGAAGTGGCATCTCTTTCTTGGTGAAACTGGCTATTAAAATAGCCTACTGCCTCTGCTGCTATAACCTCTTCATCTTCTTGCCAATTACCCTCCTGATTCTGAATTCTATGCAACTGAAGCTTCTTCCTTCTGCCCTTCACAATACTGTAAAAAAATCTTGTATTTCTGTCCCCATTCTCAAACCAATCATACCTAGCCTTTTATTGCCAAAAAATCTCTTCAAAATGCAAGTATCTTTTGAACTCAGCTTGAGCTCTATTTAGGACCTCTCTATTTTCAGCACTTGGTTCTTCTTCAAACAACTGTTCTTTAATTCTGACAATGTCCTTCCTAATGATAAGTTGTTTAAAGATGTCCCTATATGTGTTTCTGCTCCAATTAGTTAAAGAAGCCTTAACCCTCTGACTATTCTCCTTAAAATTAAAGAATGGGTTCTGATTTTCATTAGTAATCCAGTTTCGCTCAACCACTCCTTTGAAGGAAACATGATCTGTCCAGAATTTGAGAAACCTGAATGGTTTCTTATGCCTGAAAATGACTTTTGAGCATAAAATAAGCATTGGAGCATGGTCTGACCCTGTTCTAGGAAGATGTTCAACCTCAACATGATTAAACCATTCTTACATCTCAGGATTAATGAGAACTTTATCTAGCCTTTCAAATATACAATCATTACCAGTCCTGCCATTCCACCATGTGAAAGGATTCCCCTTATATTGGACTTCAGACAAATCACAAGCCCCAATACAATTCTTAAAATCTTCAAAATCTGCAGGATTAACAAGAAGCCCTTCTATTTTTTCTTCTGCATTCAAAACTACATTGAAATCACCCCCAATAATCCAAGGGGTATTTATTCCTGAGGCCAACTGATATATATCCTCCCATATAGCACTTCTTTTATCAATACTACATTTAGCATACACCAATGTAACAAAGAAACTTTGTGAGTGGCATTGTTGTTTTAACTGTATTGAAAGTTGTTGTGTTGTATCTTGAACCACTATATACTCAACATCTTGATTTACAAAAAACCAGATTTTACCATCACAATTAGCTATTGCAGTTGCCATCTTTAATCTCCTTCTGTACTTATTAATGTGCCTTGTCTGTTGGAATGGTTCCAGAAGCCCAATGAAATTGAACTTATGAAAGTTGTTCAACATTTGAATTCTTTGAAAAGCCTTTTGAGACTTCACAGATCTGATGTTCCATATTAGAGCATTCATTGATTACTATCTTCTGATTTTTTTCTCTTTGGCTGCACTCTGATGCGTTGACTAGTCTCTCCATGACTTTGTTTCTTTCCTCTTCTTGCAGATTTCAGGAACCTTGGGGACAAATCAGCTTCTTTGGAAATATCATCAAGAGATTCTTCAGGTAAATCACCCCTGACACCTTTAGCCATCTGTTTAACTGCATCAACAGTAGCCACCTCATCATTCATCTTGTAGGTAATGATATCATGCAGAACTTTATTAGGAGATTCTTGAAGCATAAGTGATTCATCTGTATGCACTACTAAAGGAACCTCCATTACTGCAAGGCTATCATCAACTATGTGCTCTTGCATCTGTGACCCTTCCAGCAGATTCATATCCTTAATAGTACTATCAAAATTAGCCTTTTCATCTTGATCCTTCTCCTCGTGCTGAAGCTTTGTCAGATTAGTCTCCGTAATCTTCACCTCATTATTGCATTTGTCTATCAGATTTGCCTCATCTCTAACAGGTACACTATTGCTTGTTTCATCTCTATCTGCTATACAATTGCTTTCCACTCTTAAACTTTCAGAATCTGATGAAGACACTTTTGTAGGGGTATTCTCTACCAGGCACAAGCTCTCCTGCTCATGATGAATATCTTCCATCGTCAATAAAGCCTCTTTATCATTATTCTCACCCCCAACTCACTGACCTCTTCACTATGCTGTTGCACACTTTTTGATGCTGCTGATTCATGATTTGACTGATTATTCTTGGAAGAATTGGAACCAAAAGACTTTACGACCCAATATTTAGCTGACTCCTTTACGCTATCACCTTCATCATCCTTTCTCTCATGAAATTTGTCCCCTGTAGCATCTTTGTTATTGCTGCAATCTGCTTTACTATCAACTTCTGTATTACTGTTGGTGGCTTCATTCTCCAGGACTTGGAATTTGTTTGATAGAGCTGGTAATGAAGGAATGTCCTTTTTGATAATTTTTCTATTATCTCGCACTACATTCCAATTACCTGGGTCTCCGACGACTATCCCACTCGACAGTATTCTAGCCTTTCCTTTTTGCATTAATGGGGCCTGTTTAGCTCTAACCTCCTGCTTTCTCTGAATATTGTCATTACTAGGTTGTGCATCCTGAATTACTTTGCTCCTAGATTTAATAAGAACCCTACAATTGTCCCCATCATGCCCTTGCATTTTGCATTCCAAACAATACATAGGGACATAATCATACTTTATCTCCACCACATTAGTTCTTATCTCCCCAGTTGCTTCGTTTTCAATGTTCATATGTACTACCTTAGGGAAAGTACCCTTCAAATCCATCACTACCTTCACACGAGCACTACTTGGTCTAGTCTTATTGATGGTTGCTTGATCCAGTTGAATAGGTTTACCCATTTCCACTGCAAGAGAGAATAAACACTCCTTGACAAAGAACGTCGATAGAAAATTAGGAAAGGAGATCCAAGCCATAGCCATAGTTGTTTCTTCATTAACCTTAAACCTAGAATCATATATGAATGTCCTCATAAGATACGCATATCCGTCCTTACATGTAACATAGAATGCCCCTTTTGATATCAGGTTCACAAAATCCTCATGTTGTGATAATCGAATCAAGATATGCTTACTCCTAATTAAGCCTATTTGACAGCTTCCTTTAATACCACATTGTTGAGGAATAAGTTTCCTCAACTCGTCTAAATCTGACCAATCCACAGAAAATTTTCCTATCACTGCATATTGAAGTTGTTCAATCCGATCCATTAATACCACTTCCTCTTCCGTCCATTTTATATGAGGTACACCTTCAATGATACTGACCTCTTTTCTGAGGTTGTCATATGCTGGTGGCACGTTGAGATTAATAATAGTATTTGCAAAAGATCCATTAGGAAAACTAGGATTTATGGGAGCTTTATTTGGATTAGGGGAAAGCAAAGGAAATTCTGTGTTAGAAAGTGGGAGATCTGCCATCGGAGGTGACTGGCCGCCGGCCTGAAAGTTCATTGACAAAAACTTTGGGTCACTATATTTATGATCAAATTACTATTTGTAAATAGTAAAATTAGTATTCCCTTCCATTATTTTAAAATGTATGGACGGGACATTTTACCTTTTATAAGGTGAGGCAACGCCTAAGCTTTATGAATCTTTAAGTTTTAATATTTTATAAATTAATATAATAAAATAAATAATAAAAATATAAAATTACATAAAAAAATTAAAAATATATATAAAATAAGTATAAATGTACATAGAACTAATTTATCTTAAAACATTAATAAAAATCAAAGATTGAACATTAATCAAAATCAATAACTGACTATAAAAATAATCAATATTGCTCATCTAAAATAATTAATTAGATTTTTTTGAAAAATTGAGTATAAATTTAAACTGACTTGAAAATAAAAAGGAACAGAAGAATCAAATCATAGTAAATGATAAAAAACAATGCGTTTTTACTTTATAGTACGCATATTGATCATTTTTTCCTTTATTTGGTGAAAGATGAAGAAAAAGAATAAAATTTAGGGTTAAGAATAAAAAATATTTAAATTTTTAAGTTTTTAAATTCTTAAAATTAAATAATAAGTTGTATTTTGTGTTTTTTGATATTAATTTAAGGACTTATTTAGCAATTTTATTTTTAATTAGGAGAATTTTTTTTGAGTTTACGCTCCAAAATAAAAAAAACTTGTCTAAGGCCTAAGCATATACTCAAACTGATGGAGCCAGGGGCGGCTCAAGCACTTTAGTGACTTAAGGCCAAAATCAAACGGAGGACTTAAATTTTTAAGAAAAATTAATTTATTTTTATAAAATCTACTTTTTAATCCATTTTTTAATTAATAATGCATAAAATCAACGCATTTAATCTTTCTTGAAACATTGTACTCTAGATATATCAAACTTTTTCTAATAATTTCTTTTTTATATTAATTTTTTTTCTACGTATTTAATATTTTTCTTATGAAAAATCTATAATTTGTTATTGCTAAAAAAAAATAAGGTCCCTAAATTTTAGGGACCTTAGGTGATTGCCTTTTTCTTAAAGTGGTAGAGCCGCTCCTAGATGAAGCTTACGCCTCAAAGGGTACTTTCAGTCTTTCACCCTCACAAATCGCGTCGATGCATTTGTACTATGTTTTATTTTAGGGCTTGCTCTAAAACATCTTTTAAGATACTGTAATTTGTTATCATATTTTAATTTGACACGAAATTAAGAAAAAAATATTTTTTTTTAAAATTTTATGATTTAAAAAAGTAAGGCAAGCAAATTGACAAGCGGGTAAATCTCATTAACTATTGTTAAAATGCAGTGTGCGACTGGAGCCGTAGAGCAGTGTTAAAGAGTAAAACGCAGCGTTTTGACCATAAAGGGGGACTTTCAGTTGTTGCCGATCGCAAGGAAGAAGCCGATTTGCATCTCCAATGGCCGCCATCTTAGCTCGCAAATCTCTTTCTGCTTTACGTTCTCGTCAGCTTGTAAGTTTCCAATTCTCTTTTTACACATTCCAATCCATCAATCTTAGTTGGGATTCACGTGATAATTGCTATTCATACAAAGAATCTTATTGAAACCTAACTGTGTTTTTCATGAAGATTTCAATTTGTGCTCTCTTATTATCGGAGTAAACATTTTTTTTTAAAAAATCAAACTTATGGGCGGAACTAGTTCTCTCTGCAAATATCTCAATTCACAGCTCTAGCCGATTTTCACATATTATTATCAATATATCTGTTAATAGTTCCATCAAAATTTTCAGTGCAAAACACAATCCAATATTTCGAGATTTTTATCATTTTCACTTGCCAACCAAACACAGTAATTTTTTCCCAAGGAAAACATTTTCCTTCATACCAAGCTCACTCTTAATATAACTAGAGTTTGTATAACCCCTTCTTGTGTTCATGAGCATCACGCTACACGCTCGTCGAGGTGGTTTGATGTTATCTGCCCTATCATCCTTATCTTTGGTATGTGGATAAAGGAAGAGGGTGATGGTAGGTTGACCGCGTGAAAAAACACTCAAAAGATTTATGCATTCTCTATAAATAACAATTTCAGTTAGATTAGATAGGATATGAGGTATTTTCAGCTTATTGAAGACATGACCTTAGATAGGAGCATGTGGAGGTCGCGGATAAGGGTAGAAGGTTAGTAAGTAGTCGAGTGTTGCCTTACTATTAGCCCATTCATGTAGTCTTTGGCTTGGTGGTAGTATAGAGCATCGTGTCGTAGTATTAGCCTGTTCATGTAGTCTTTGGTTGTTGGTATCTGTTATTATCTGTTGTTTACTATGTTAGTTGATCGCACCTTGTTGTTGTTGTTTAGTAAGATTATGTGCATCTAACCATTTCATTTTCCTTGCTTGCTAAAAGAAAATCCTCGCTTGCTCATAAAGCTCTTCAGAACTCTTTTGTTATTATTAATGTTGAACTTACCTGCAAAGTATTGGAAGGAATCAAGTTTGAATAGAGGTAATGGACATAGATGATTCGTATAGTGGAACCCAACTAGTTTGGGTTAAAGATGGAAGCTGGTTGATTGAAATGTACCTGCATGACACTTGATTATATGACTGTCAACTTTCACTGTAATCCATTGTATCCTTAGCTTATGCATGAGAGGAGAACCTCCTTGTCTTGTAAAATTAATGTTTGCTTTTGATACTGTGCCATCGAACAGTAAGGATGCCACAATGCTCGACAACTTTTTTTTTTTTTTTGATGACCGTGGTGTCCGGGCCAGGTTTCGCGCACCTCGACTAAATCCACAGGATACCTGCCACCTCCCACCAGCAACAGGTACCAGGTAACTCTGTCCACCAAGGCTAGAACAGATGGGAAGAACACCTAGTATTTTTTGTCTCCGCTGGGATTTGAACCTGAGACCTCAGGCCTCAAGGCTCTTTAACCTACTTCATTGACCACTAGGCCACACCCTTGGGTGCTCGACAACTTTGTTTTGCCTACTGATATTTTTGAGATTGGAGTTCCTTCACGGCACATTTTCATTATTCTGGAATTATTTCTGAAAAAAGTAGGATAAAGAATGGTCTTTTCCCGCATTTCCCTTTTTTCTTCCCTTATAAGACACAAACCATGATAAGATTTGGCTGGTCTGATGTTTGAATTTGCTTAAATGCGTCAGGAGGAGAAGAGGCTTTTGGGGGGGACTGGGAGGGGGGGGGGAGGAGGCAAGAAGATAATGGATATCTCTTCTTGCCGATTTCTAGTCATGATTGACACCATTGAGATATGCTCTCTGTTTGAGAAACTTTGGTGGAAAGGAGAGAGGTGACAGGTACTTGAACACTTTAGGCTTTTGTTGTGTCACAGAGATCATTTCGTTCCATTTTTAGTAAAATAATGAAGGATATTCCATTAGTAATGAAAAAAGGGGTGGAGGGGGATCTAGTTATAAAGAAAGGGGTGTAGGGGATCTGCATATGTTGTTCAGGATGCATATTGTGTGTATAAAATATGTCAAAAGACTCGAAGCTAAGTGGTTTGATCTTTTCTTCTTTGTTTGGGGAATACAGGTTTTGGCAGGGCACACATTGGAAGGGACTAATGGCCACAGTGGAACTTTGCTTGGTGCCCGATCATTTGCTACCAAGCATTCATTTTCTACTGACAAAGGTCTGTGCCCCCCCCCCCCCCCCCCCCACACACACACAAAAACCACTACCAACCCCAAGCCAAAAGCCCTTTTTTACTTTGCATATCTTAAAATATAAAGCATTTACATGACTGACGTAGCCTAGACTAATGTTGTATTGGGCCTATTGGCTACTGATGGGTGCCCAGAGGTGCATGATTTTTGACCTCCTATATTTCACATCAATGTGTTGTGTATTATATGACCTCTACAATCAGACAGCAAGAAAGATTATATTAATGTTTGTAGTACGGATGTCCATATTAAGGACAAAATGAATTTGGCTTTAATGTTTTCATGATACCGTATGGTGACCTATTCCAGATTTACAATGTTGCAAGTGGAAACTACTTGGATCAGAGTTGATGGGCTGTATCATTTGTCAAAGCTGTTTCTAGCTGTTTCTTGGAATCTAGTTACTAGGTTCTTTTTGTAGAATAAATGATTCTAGTTATCTTTTCTCATGCATCAGATGATGAAGAAAGAGAGCAGCTAGCAAAGGAGTTATCAAAAGATTGGAATTCAGGTAAAGGCCTTTTCAAAGATCTCTACTTGGCTTTGCATTTTGGTTTCTCTGCACTGCGTCATGCATCATTGAGTCGCTGAATGTTGTCAAATAAATGCAGTTTTTGAGCGAAGCATCAATACACTATTTTTGACTGAAATGGTTCGAGGTCTAATGTTGACGCTGAAGTACTTCTTTGAGAAGAAAGTAACGGTAAATCTCATTCTGGTTGGACTTTTTATATCTTTGCCTTTTTTTCTTCCTGTCAGCCATCTACTCATTAACTGTGCTCCACCTAATTAAACACGGTTGAATTTTACATTTATGGTGTCTTTCCATCAATTGAGCAGAAAATCCAATAACCATTTTCATTTTGCAGATAAACTATCCATTTGAGAAGGGTCCTTTAAGTCCTCGTTTTCGTGGAGAACATGCTCTTCGACGTTATCCAACTGGAGAGGAAAGATGCATTGCGTGTAAACTTTGTGAAGCTGTAAGTGCTAGTTTGAAATGACTAATATCAGCTGTAATAGTGATATACATTTGTCAGAGGGGCTTTGCTGCTTTTGTTTAGCGGTAAAGGAAGTACAACGCGGAATGTGTGGTATGCACATGTCCTTGAGTTTAAACCCAGCTGATGACTAAAGCCTGGTGCTTAAGTGGGAGGAGGGTAGAGGAATGGGCCTATACTCTCCCAAGTTGAACCTATGCAGCCCAGGGGATTTCTCAGTTATCAAAATAAAAATGAGAGTGATAAATCTTATTTTTTGCATCCTGCTTACATTGCTAGCCATTGGTTACCCTCATGAAAGTCATGGTTTATGTTAATAAATGTACGCATATGCATGGTTACTATCATGTTACAAAGGTGAGACTTAGCAAGGTAGTATATGAAAGTTGGTCTTTTATATTTGAGATTGATATTAATTGTTTGTATCTTAGGTAACTTGCTATTTTAGTGTTCTAGGGAGTGTATGCATTTAAGTTTACAAGTCCTGATGTAATTGTTGCCATGGAACTTTTATTCTTCTAACTGCATTTCCCCACGAAAAAAGGGTCTAGTAAAATAGAGGTTAAGTAAAGTTTAAAAATTGCCCAGGACTTTGGTCTAGTGGTACGATCGCAACTTGTGATATGTGAATTAGGCGCACATCATGGGTTTGAATCCAGCCGTAGACGAAAGCATGGTGTTTAAGTGGATAAGTGTAGAGGGTAGGCCCAATATCCACCGAGTTTCGAAACATGCACCACTTCTGACCCTTGGGATTTCTCGCTTATTAAAAAAAGAGTTCAAAATGCCCAAAAGATGATTCGATAGAATGTAGCTAGTTTATTGAATCAACCTTGAAACATCTCCTCTTCTCCAGATCAAGTATCCTGATCAGTTAGTATGGTGATTAAAGGGGAGAGTTGACAATGTTTGCTTTACTCTCAAGGTTGCGAAAGCTGTTACTATTACAGCATTCTCATCTGGGAAGAGTATGCAGTTTATAGAGCAGCTCCAAGAAGTGTAAAAACAGATAATCACGCAAATTTGTTTTATACAATGGTCACTAGTATGGTCAATGTTTAAACTTTCTTATTTGGCATTGCGGCAACCCAAACTAGAAAGAAAGAGCTGCCATGTAGCTAGATCTTTTATCCTTTCTTCAAAAGGTTGTTGTGTCCACCACAATGAACAATGGTGCTGCCAGATCTATGACTTGTGCAATGATGTTACTAGCCTACTTTAATTCTATACAGTATGATGTGTCTTTAAGTATTGAAACAAATAAAATTTGAATTTTAACAGATTTGCCCTGCCCAAGCTATCACTATTGAGGCCGAGGAGCGAGAGGATGGGAGTCGTCGCACAACTAGGTAGATGATGGTGGTTCTTCCGATATCATACTAGCTATTTAGACATCCATCACCCATGCTTATCTGTAGATGGAATTTTACAGGTATGATATTGACATGACAAAATGCATTTACTGTGGATTCTGCCAAGAAGCCTGCCCGGTTGATGCAATTGTTGAAGGGCCCAACTTTGAATTTGCAACTGAAACTCATGAGGTTTGTTGTAATAAGTAAATTAACTATGTATCAGAGTTAAGGTTGAGATGAATAAATAACTTATATCCTAAAGCATGGAAAATGTGGATGATAACTGCATGGCTTGACTAACGTATTGCTTAATCCATTAGGAACTTCTTTACGACAAGGAGAAGCTTCTTGAGAATGGTGATCGATGGGAAACTGAGATTGCAGAGAACCTGAGATCTGAAAGCCTCTACCGCTGAGTACGTTTGGATAATTTTTGAGTTGAGATACAATGAAACTTTCTAGCTTCAGAGGAATTAATAAAATAAAGGGATCTGCTGAAAGATGTTCTCTTTTTGTTCTTTCTGTTGCCTTTCCATCATTGAGATGGCTCTATTTAGTATACATATTGATTGGTGAAAATATGTAGCATCTTATTATATTTGATAACATTTTGTGAAGTAAGATTCTTGTTCATTCAAGTTGCTTCATCAGTGAAATTAAACACAGCGTCTCTTTTTTTTTTTTTTTTTGGGGGGGGGAGGGGGGGGGAGGGGTTCAAATGTAAAATTTTATTTAACCAAGTGTGAAATGTTTACAATCCGCTAGCTCCAGTGGACTCTAGGAGCTAGGCCTTGGAGAAAAACCTCTCCTATAGTAAGAATACAAGAAAATTTCAAACTAGTATCTCAGATAGGATAACTATTAAGTCTATTCAGCATTTATTTCCACTTGTTTCGGTGATTGCCTCTAACATGAAGCTGGATGGTGATCTCCTTTAGTCTGTTGGCACTCTTTCTTCTATCCCCTTGAAACTGTCTGCAATTCCTTTCAACCCAAACATTGTAGACTGTTGCAGCAAATAAGAATGTCAAAACTTCAGCTCTGGCCCTGTTAGGTTTAATCTGATGCGCAAGCCATGTTATTCCATCCTCCCACTTTGTGATCTGCCTGTTTATGCCTACCCATTTAAGCAGAGAAGTCCAGATAAACCGTGAGTAGGTATATTCAAACAGCAGATGATCAATTGTTTCCACTTTCCCCGAGTTCCACAATACACATTCAGTACCGATTCTGTATTCCCCGTTTCTCTAACCTATCCAGAGTTGATAGCCTACTCTGAATGGCAAGCCAAGCTATGAATTGGTGTCTCTCTTAGTTTCAAGGCATTGGTGTTTATTGTATGAGAAGTGTAAGCTCCTCTATTTGCTCCTTATTACCTAAGTTTTCGGGATCTTAATCTTACCACTTGAGCAATTTCTCATCAGCAATATTAGTGAATTTTAGATTGCAGTCCTTTCATTTTGATTTGACAATCGTGTTGACTCAAAATTATAAGAAGAATTTCAACTGGTAATATCTTGACATTGGCCACTACCTTTTGTACACCATGGAAGTGAAGTAAATTTAAATGAAGTGTTGGATTATTACAGCATACATACTATTATTACTGTACTCTGTTTTTTTTTTTTGAAGTAATAGATTAGAACACATCTGGAAACCAAATGTTGAAGCAAAAAGGGGGGAAGAGTTTGAAGCCCGGGACAAAGAACAGGGAAAGCTTCAGATTGAAGCAATAAAGTTGTAGAAAATGGAGTCAATGACCGGTTCAACAATGTAGTGTTTATTTACATTTACAAGTTTTTTTTAATAAATAAGAGCTTATACTTTATGTTTAATAATCCAGATGCAATTACTGTCTATAAAAACTAATACTAAAATTTAACCATCTATATGTGTTCGGTGCGAAAGGAAAATATTTTTCGGAAAACATTTCCGGATTTTCTCATGTTTGTTTGGTTAAAATTTTTGAAAAAATATTTTTCTTAACAAGTTATTTGAAAATAAGAAAATTGACGTCTTTAATAAAAGTTGAAAAAATAAGTGGTATTGTCTTTTCACAGTCTCACCGCCACCGATCTCAACCTTCAATTCCACCCAACCCCAACCCCACAATTTTAAAAAAAAATCTTTTTAATCTCTTTTTACCCAAATCCTGCCCCCAACCCCACCCCCACAATTGTTTTTCAATTTCTTTTTTAACTCAACTCCGCCCCCACCCCCTCCCCACCCTGCCACTCTCACCCACTATAACCCACCCATCCCCTGCCCTCCCCCTCACACCTATCACACTAGCTGTATTCATTCTCATTGTTTTGTACTAAAATATATATAAATAATTTATAATAATATTAAAAACTTGCGTACTGAACACAAGAAAATAAATAAAAAATACTTATTTTCCTAGATAATATTTTCACCATGAAAAATATTTTCCTCCATACGGAACACACCTAGAGACAAACTATTTCTAGATAATGGTTTAAGTCTCTTTTGAAAATATTTCCACAAAATTGTCCAAACGTTAAAAGATGATAATTCTTAGGTTTATCATCCACTGAAGATAATTCAGCAAGAGGTTGTAATTTAAACTACAATATTTGCATTTTTTTTTTCATATATAGGAGGAAAAAGTTAGCGAGCCAAAGATGGCTTGGAGTAACTGTGGCATTAATTTGAATTCAGTAACTTGCCACTGTTAACCTTTTTGGACCCTCTTTCAATTTTGTGTTTTCATGCTAATTTTAATTTTATCGAATGTTCTGAAATAGTAACACTTCTTATCCCTCGAATCTGTATTCTAGGAAGAAATATTAAAGATTTTTCTTTTATTTAAAAAAGCCACTTCAGGGTGTGTTACAACGCAGAGAAGAGTGAAGTCCATCATTTTCCACTTACTAGACACGTGTAGGCCCTCAAATTGCCCAAACTTTAGACAGCAACAATATTAAAAAATTCTGGTTTTCCCTTTCGGCTTTCCGAAGTAAAGAGTAGATTTACTTTTCCGCAAACATTCTCCGCACACACACAAAGAGAAAGAGACACAAGAACAAACACTCACCAGATCTACTCTATCACAACTTCATTTCATTTCATTTCTAGAGAGAGGGAAAGAGGAGGCCTTAGATGGATGAGAAGTTGATTCAGCGATTGGAGTCTGCCGTGACACGGCTGGAGGCGCTCTCTGTCGGCGGCGGAGTTGGAGTTTCGCTTGGAGATGGCGAGGCTTTAGATCCATCTGTTATTGCCTTTGACGATCTGAGGTCACAGTTCGTCGGGAGAGTTCGCACTGCTGCAGAGAAGATTGGTGGACAAGTTTTGGATGTCACTAAGATTGTTGACGACGCTTTTGAAGCTCAGCGAGAGCTTCTTATCAAAATCAAGGAAACTCAGGTTTGCTTTCTAACTAGTTTTGGGACAGAGGCTTAATTGAGTAATACCTGATGGTACATATAGAATTACAGTTGATTGATATACTCACTCTATGGTATACAAGTTGTGTGTGTCAATATACAGTTGAAATGTTGTGATGCAAGTTACATCCCTTTTTTTTTGTTTTGATAAGTCATACAAGTTATGTTTTCTTCGGTTTGTCTATTCAATTTAAGTAGTACAAATTTGACGTCTTATATAGCATGTACCTTTTGTCTTCTCATTTTTGTTGGTTTGTGCATCATGGGAGTGGACGGACAAGCGCGAGTGATTCTTACAGTATATCAGTAGTCTAATTTGGAGGATAGGGAGACTCGTTCCAAGTGCATCAATGTGATAGCACTCAAGAATCGGAATAGGTCTTGTTGGTGAATTCTGCTAATTGAAATAGTTATGAGGTGTCTCTTTGGATTGGACTTGTTATTTCTCTCGAAAGAAAGGGTAATTTGGAGCATAACAAGTCTCGTTTCAACTACATGGCGAAGATAGAGCTATGACGCAGAATAGGTTTTACTGGTAACTTCTGCTTATCGGAAAAAGGGAGTCTTAGTTGTAGCTTTTGCAGTTCTGCTAATTGAAACTAGGATCGACTTGCAATTTTTGTCAAAAGAGGTGTTGAATGTATCATTTTGAAATTGTCCAAAGCACATGAAGAGTGTAATTTCTTATGCAAGTTATGTGAAATCTTTCAAGTTTGTCTCCTTCCATTTAATGCAAGACATACACTGCTGCTATAGACTGTTAATACACCATCTGTTAAGCAGTGTGCTGTTTGTTATGTTGAAAACAAAGTGACAAAGGACCTTGAGGTGTTGTGATAATGTACTCTGATTAGCACAAGAATCTGTTCCATGTTCGAAATTTACTTCTTTCTTATGCTGCCGATACAATGCTCACTTTTGGTCTTCATCTGCAGAAACCTAGCATGTCTGGTTTGGCTGAATTTCTTAAGCCTCTGAATGATGTGATTGTGAAAGCTACAAAAATGACAGAAGGACAGCGATCTGATTTCTTCAACCACTTGAAGGCTGCTGTTGATAGTCTAACAGCCCTGGCATGGATTGCTTACACTGGAAAGGATTGTGGTAGGATATTCTCTAACTTCTTCATTTTGTTAATTCCCAGACCACTTGTTGACAATGCTGGTACTCTCTAGGTATGAGTATGCCTATTGCACACGTGGAAGAAAGTTGGCAGATGGCTGAATTTTACAATAACAAGGTAATTAGACTTTCTCTAGCTGCTCACTTTTTCCTCTGATTTTTCAGTTGGTTGAGAAAGTGTTTGAAATATTTTTGTGTGACCAAACCAACACTAGGTAGAGAAGGAACCATGATTACTTATATTTCGTTCATACCCACCCTAGATTTCCTTGATTGGTGTTTTTTTTTTTGAATTTACTGTCCTTCATTATTGGAACAAAGAGCCATTTGCACTTTTTTACTCTTCTTGCCATAAGCCCTTTATAGCAGTATGAAGAAGTGAGTGCTATTTTTTGTGTTTTCTGAATGGAGAATTTTTTAATATGTCACTTCCAAAATTGTTTTATATGTCAGTTTCTAGTGTTTGGTTGGGGTAACGTTTGTGATATATGGTAATAGACTAATAGTACAAGGTGTAGGATAGGGTATAAAGATGGTGTTTTGGTGATATATTTTTGGTATTGAAGATTATGGTTCAACCCCTGCCACAAACATAATCTGGTATTTAAGTGGAGAAAGGTAGAAGGGCGGGTCCATTATCCACCGAGTTCTGAACTGTGCACAACTGGCCCTCAGGTAATTCTAGGTTATCAAAACAATGTTGAGTGAAACAAGTGATATGAAGTAGAGTTGGATAAGCAGTGTTTTAAAAGGTTGGGGTGCGAGGCGAGGTGTTTTATGCAACACTGGGCGAGGCGTAAGCCCCGAGACACGGGGCGTAAGTTCCATGGATCCATGAGGTGTATATTTCATGTATCTTCAATTTTATAATTTTATTACTAAGAAAATAAGCTAAAGTAAAATTTTCAATAATTCGGCAAATAAATTCAAATAAATCATCAATAGTGTAGAAAAAATATTATAATTATTGTTTAAGAAAGGTAACAACACAAAAAGTGATAATAGTCGAGATAATCTATAAATTGAAATCACCATCCATTTCCACATCTACTAGTTCTTTCTACCCTTAACTAATATTTGTACTAATTATTGTTTATATATTTCAAAGAAGGAGAAGGTTAAAAGTGTAAGGGCAATGAAAAAAAATGAATAAAGTTATCTCAGGAACATAGTGCTATGGAACCTGAACCTCTATCCTATCAATTTCAGGCATGATTATCTAAAAAATTATTTATGGCAGTGTCATTTTATTTTGAGAGTTGCTTTCTTTATTTATACATTTTTGAAAAACTCACTACAATATGAAAACATGATAGCATAAAGTATAAATATCATTACACCAATAATAAAAAACATGATTTATAGCAAAAATACTTTTAAAACAATAAAAATCAAATTTACGCCGAGGAGTTACGCTTATACTCTTGGGGTTTACGCCCTAAATTCTAGGGCTTATGCTCTATAGATCTACGCCTTTCATTTGTGCCCTGGTGCGTTTTTGGTACGCCCCGCCCAGGACTCTCCCCGAAAACGCCTTTGAAAACACTGTTGATAAGTGGCAAGTCATCTTTTCCTTTTAATTTTCTTTGGGAGTAACTGGATATGCAGAACATTTTCCTTCTTACCAAACTATTTGAATCAAAGTATAATAGAATCCTTATCGAAGTATAATGGAATGCTTTCCAAAGAGCAAATTGGAGTAAAAAATGAGCTTTGTCGCAACCTGGTCAGCGAGTAAGTTGGTAATTCTTCATTTGGCACTTCTTGAAACTTCAAATGTGTACTTATAGAACGTTTGAGGAATTTTGTGAGATTATCCATAATAGAAGCCATGTTCGTTCTAAACATAATTGGGTCACATTTGAAATGGAGCTGGTGGTCGTGGACCTCTCTGGTCCACCTTTTCTCTTTCTTATTGATGATCGGAACAATTCATCTCTTTTTTCTGATATTCCATAAAGGAGGTGGATAGGGTCTGCGAAAGAAGTGGAGAGGGCAGAAGAAAAGGTTTTCAATTCAAGGTTCCCTCTCCTAAAATGGGTATTAAACAAAAGGTTTTCAGTTCAAGGTCCCCTCTCCTGAAATGGGTATTATACAAAGGACATAGTGGGTTAAGTTTTGTTCAATATCATAGTTAGTACAAGATGTATGGTAGGCTCACGTTACAAGTTT
The DNA here is from genome assembly GCA_003996215.1 of Jaltomata sinuosa. NCBI lineage: Eukaryota > Viridiplantae > Streptophyta > Magnoliopsida > Solanales > Solanaceae > Jaltomata > Jaltomata sinuosa. The sequence continues at coordinate 98,126 of QJPP01007366.1, forward strand.
GAATTTTAACCTGTCCATCTAGCCTGGTATTTAAGTGGATATGTCGGTAGAGCGATTGGTCTATTATCCATCGAGCTTCAAAGATGGAAACACAGGCTTCTTGGTAAGGAAAGAAAGGAAGACATCTCATGTGAGCTTGTTGCAATTTGAAAAAAGTTGTTACAATTGGTAATCATACCTTTCTTAAAAAAAGTTGTTGCAATTTAAAGTGAAGGCTGAGAGCATCTAAAAGAGTGGAATAGGGTGTGAACTCAGTCTGTAAGGAGGGAGGAGAGGTTAAAAGGCCCAAAAGCGCCTATGGACAAAGAGACTTCTGAGTTCTCTGGAGGCCTCCTACGGATTGGTGATCTCAGAATTCTGAGACAAAATTTGAGGATTTTCAACAATCAAAAAAGAAAATTAAGGCCTTCCATTACCAAGTTCTCTATTTGTTGGAGAGGCTGCACGAGGTAGTCAAAGCCAGAATCTCCAAAATAAGGCGGCGGTGAGAGTGGTGGCAAGGATAAAGAATGGACAAGAGAGGTTGAACTTGTAGCTAATTGTGTTTAGAAGTGTTCCCAAACAAGTGTAGCATCCACTCTTTAAGTTTCAGAAAAAGAATCATTGTTTCAAAACATTCTCCCTTTACCTTTCTTTGCTATTGATTTATGAATAATCCAAACTATTTGGGATTGATGTGTAGTTGTTGGTGTTGATTTGGAAACAAAGAAACTAATTATTAAATGTAATTTCTTAATCAGTGGTGTTTGTGCCCCAACTTGCCCGAATCCCGGCTAATCCACCTTTAAACTTTTCCCACCCACAAGTATAGGTTGCCAAAGTAATCTTGCTCATCGAAGCCAGAGCAGATAGGCTCGCCTTTATGTAATGTTATAATTGAAACTTGAACCTGGAAACTCTAGGTTATTACTCGCATGCCTCGACCACTAGGCCATCTCCTAGAAGACTTACCAAATATCCAAATATACTTTTTATCTTTGTTTTTCCATAATTTTAGGACTCCAAAGAAAAATGAAAAAGTTTAAATACCAAAATTGATTGAGTTGCCTTTAGGCAAAAAAGTATTTCGAGTCCATTCAGCTTTGATGGAAAAAGATGTTTGCTTTGAATTTTCTTCCGAGCTGGAAGATCATATTCCAACTTATGCTCTGCTATTTGGTTGCTGTTGTGTATGTTGTTTTCCCCTCATTAATAAATAAGGTGGTTTAACAGTGCACAATATAAGATGTCATATGTTCTAACTTCTATTAATTTCATGATGTATAGGTCCTTGTGGAGTTCAGAAACAAAGACCCAAATCATGTTGAATGGGCAAAAGCTTTGAAAGAGCTTTATCTCCCTGGCTTGCGGGATTATGTTAAGAATCACTATCCATTGGGCCCTGTATGGAGTGCTACAGGTAAAGTTGCTGTATCTGCACCACCAAAAGCTCCCGCACCAAGTCGTCCCATGCCTCCTCCCCCGCCGCCAGCTTCTCTATTCAGCTCTGAATCTCCTCAGGCTTCATCATCACGCCCGAAGAAAGGGATGGCAGCTGTTTTTGATGAAATTAATTCGGGGAAGCCAGTTACCACCGGTAAATGCTCAGTTACCTTCTCTCCTGTTTAATGTAAGATACAGTTTTACCCTTAGTTGATTGTTCTTTTTTCAAGGATTGAGAAAGGTGACAGATGATATGAAGTCAAAGAACCGAGCAGACAGAACCGGTGTCATTAATCCAGGAGAAAAGGAAGGCCGCGTTAGCTCACCCTCTTTCTCTAAAGCTGGACCTCCAAAATTGGAGCTTCAGATGGGTCGCAAGTGAGTAAAAATTTCTGCTTCAATTAATCTATGCTTGAGATTGGGTAAATATGTTTCCAACTTTGATGTCGTGTTTCCTCCAAGATGGGTGGTTGAGAATCAAATAGGAAGAAAGAATCTAGTCATTGATGATTGCGATGCAAAGCAATCTGTCTATATTTTTGGGTGCAAAGATTCAGTTCTGCAGATCCAAGGTAACTTCATTTTTTCGTCTAATATAAAGTAGTGGCACAAACTGGATAATGATAAGTTGGTTTTCAGCGCTCTAATATGCAGATGATCTTGTTTGATGTCACACAGGGAAAGTCAACAACATAACAATTGATAAGTGCACTAAAATGGGAATTGTATTCATGGTCAGTGGTTTTTTTCAAATGGAGGGAATAGGTTGTTTAAGTATTGGAGGCTGTTGTGTCCTATACTTAAGTGCTTATTTTGGTTTATAAAAAATTCGGTGGACAGGATGTCGTGGCAGCTTGTGAGGTTGTCAACTGCAATGGTGTGGAGGTGCAATGTCAGGTATCCAAATAATGCTTTCCTTTGAGGTTTAGTGATGTTTTGGTTGGAGTTTCATTTTTATGTATCATGACCTCGTAATTTTTATTTTTTCCCTTTTCTGGGCTTTTAGGGTTCAGCACCGACAATTTCAGTCGATAATACAACTGGATGCCAATTATACTTGAGCAGAGATTCTTTGGAGACTTCCATTACAACAGCTAAGTCGAGTGAAATTAATGTTTTGGTTCCTGGTGCAGGGCCTGATAGTGATTGGGTATGTTCTTTTTTTCCTCTTTTTAATTATCTATTCATGTATTTCTTTTTGTGCTTGGTGCTAACTGCTAAGCATCAAACTCGGAGGGATGACTTAGAAGTAATGACCTCTGAGAGCATTGTCGGTGACATCTTACTTAGTGACAAGTTCTTAGTTGAAATATACCCTTAAAGTGTGTGCATGAAGATGACTCATACAAGTTTTAGACATATATTTGATGTTGAAGACAGAAAATTATTTTTGAATCAGAAGTTGGCGGAAAGTTTCTGTAAATTGAAATTGTGCATGGATAGTTGTAGTTCTTTGAAAAAAATTAAGGTTTGTGAAAGTAGGAGATCAGTGAGTAAAAGTATATTTGAAAAACTTCAAACCACAATTTTAACTTGAAATTTTATTTTAAGCTTAAATTTTGTTCTCAATTTCACAAACACCAACTTGCAAGGTGAAACCTCTTTATGTGAAAGTGATGTCATTGACAAATGCCACCTTAATGTTTTGATACATGGCAGAACAGAGAAGAAGCTGTTGATGCTTATAACCTGAGTTTTCTGTTATAGTGTTCAAGAACTGTTCTTTATATACTTTACACAATCTAAAAACTGCAAGGTAAGCCAAACCATGGGTTTTTAAAGAAGATCCCGCTATGTTTGAATTCAGTGCGATGTCCTCATTTTCTTGTTCTGTTTTCCGTCTTTTCTTTTTATCCTTGAGCGCTCTTGGCAACACCATAAGTTTCATTCAAGCAAGTAAATCTGAAGATGCGCTTTCTCCATGCAAAAGCGATGCTATTTCCTTCCGTATTATTCACTCAGTACTAGATGAAGTGATGAACAGAATTTGGCATCTCAAGTGATGTGCAAGCACACATCATATTAATACTGTAGAGCATATATATCCTATTAACAAAAGTGGTTGAACTTATTTCTGGCAGCGTTAGATCTCCATGTATTTCCTGTTTCAATAGGACTAGTTCCTTTTTTTTTTTCCGGGAAATTCGAACTAGTTTAACGTACATACAATTATTGCAGGGTGAGCATGCTTTGCCGCAGCAGTTTGCTCATGTATATAAGAATGGCCAATTTGTGACTACACCTGTCTCCCATTCAGGAGGTTAACTGGTGACAATTTCCTCACTCGATTGCTTATGCTTTTTCTTATTTATTTACCAATTTATTTCTTCTAGAAGCGTTTAAAGGGTGGTTGATTATTTTGTTTCTTGAGTTTAAGTTATGTTCTGATCATTGTATCCTGTGCCTTTTTGGCCGCATTTCGTGTTGGCAGTTTTTCAAAGAATGAGCGACTTTGTGACTTTTTCTGTGGTCACAACTAACGCGTCATTTTTGTATTAAGAGCTTGATTTTTGTGAGGTATCAATTTTCTCGACAGATATTCCTTTTATATGTTTTTAATAGTTAAGTAGTTGAGTGTTGTTTAGATAATTTAACAACAGTTCTTGAAAAAACACAATCTATGGCTCTTGAACCACCATGTTCTCAAGTCTTCTATTGAATTTGAGAAGGAGAGGCTATATCCCTGTGGTGCGGACATCCGCTGCCATTGTCCAAATTTTCCTCCCGAAAATGTGCATTTGATTGAGTTCAGTCTCTGTTGACTTATTTTTTTGTTTAACCCCTAAATACACACGCCAAAAAAGAAATGAATAGAAGAACCACTGGGCAAGTGTAAAATTTTTGTACCCTAAGGGGATTTTTTTTTATTATTGTCGGCGGACAGGTAATTCTGTATGGTTCCTTTTCTGAATTGCTGCTATATATTAAGAGCTGCCTCCTCTCTCCATTTTCTTGCAGTTATGCTTCAGATTGTCAACACTTTTCAAAATTTTAATCTAGTGATTCCATGTATTTGATTAATATATATATATATATATTTATTTTACCAATAAAAGTTTCAGCCCTGCTCGTCGGAAAACCCACTCCTGCCGTAGAAATATCAAAGAATATTAGGACTGTTGAAAAACCAAAATAAAATAAGGCAAAGGGAGAGAGTAAAAAAGATAAAATCTCTTTTTAACACTTTTTTCCCTACTTTCTATTATTACATGTAAATGCTATTTATAGCCTAACATTTGCTATACATGGAAATCAAATAAGCCTACCACATGGCATGCACACCATATGACACATATTAGTAAAAGGGATAAGATTCCATACACTTGTAAACAAGGCAAATTACTTGGCATCCATTCCATTATGTCATATGGCATCCACAATATCATAACACTACCCCCTTAGATGTCCATGTAAAAAAAAATATACATAGTTATTTATAATATGTGTTGCTTGCTGCCTCATTAAAAACCTTTACCAAGAAAAATTTAGTGGGATAAAACCTTGGTTAAGGAAAAAAGAGTACAACGCATATTCTTACTCCCCCTGATGAAGATCACAATCCAAATGGTGGAGTCTTCGCATTGCAATCTTATGTACCATCTTCTCAAGAGTTGAGGTTGGTAAAGATTTGGTGAATAAGTCTGTTGGATTATCACTGGAACGAATTTGTTGTACATCAATATCACCGTTTTTTTGGAGATCATGTGTGAAGAATAATTTCGGTTAAATATGTTTCGTTCTATCTCTTTTTATGAAGCCGTCTTTCAATTGGGCTATGCACGCAACATTATCTTCAAATATGACCGTGGGTACTTTGACACCACATTCGAGGCCGCATCTTTCTTTGATGAACTGTATCATCGATCTCAACCACACACATTTTCTACTTGCTTCATGAATTACTATTATCTCAGCATGATTTGAAGAAGTAGCAACAATGGATTGCTTTGTAGATCGTCATGATATAGCAGTTCCTCCGTATGTGAACAGATAGCCTGTTTGAGATCGAGTTTTATGTGGGTTCGATAAATAACTTGCATCTGCATGATCAACAAGATCTGCACAATTTTGATTAGTATAAAATAGACCCATATCAATAGTCCCTTTTAGATATCGCAGAATATGGTTGACACTGTTTCAATGTCTTCGCGTCGGGGAAGTACTATACCTTGCTAGCAAATTAACAGAAAATGCTATATCAGGTCTGGTTGTGTTAGCAAGATACATAAGTGCGCCAATAGCACTGAGATATGGTACTTTAGGACTAAGAAGTTCTTCATTCTCTTCTGGAGGTTGGAACGGATCTTTATTCACTTCAAGTGATTGAACAATCATTGGAGTACTTAATGAATGTGCTTTGTCCTTGTAAAATCATTTTAAAATCTTCTTAGTGTAGGTAGATTGGTGGATGAAGACCCCTTCTGCTAAATGTTCAATTTGTAGACCGAGACAAAGTTGTCTTTCCAAGATCTTTCATCTCAAATTCTTTTTTAGATATTCAATTGCCTTTTGAACCTCTTCAGAGGTTCCAATGAGATTTATGTCATCAACATAGACGACGAGTATAACAAACTCTGATGCCGTTTTTTTAATAAAAATACAAGGACAAACAACATCATTTATATAATCTTCATTTATCAAGTACTCACTGAGGTGATTATACCACATGCACCCTGATTGTTTTAGACCATACAATGATCTTTGCAATCTGATTGAGAACATCTCGCGAGACTTAGAATTACGTGCTTCAGGCAGTTTAAATCTTTTTGGGATTTTCATATAAATTTCATTATCAAGTGAAACATAAAGATAAGTTGTCGCCATATCTATTAGATGTATTTCAATATTTTCATGTACAACTAAATCGATGAGATATTGAAAAGTTATTGCATCCATAACGGGTGAATATGTTTCTTCATAGTCGATGTTGGGTCTTTGAAAGAATCCTTGTGCAATAAGGCGTGCCTTATATCTTACAATTTCATTTCATTTCGCTTTTGCACAAAAATTCAAATCATAGCCAATTGATTTTACACCATCAAGGGTTTGGACTACAGGTCCAGAAACCTCACGTTTAGCAAGTGAGTCCAATTTTGATTGAATTGCCTCTTGCCATTTTGGCCAATCACGTTTTCGTCGACAGATTGAGGATCAAGATCCTCATAGTCTTGCATAAGATTAAGTGCAACATTATATGCAAAAACATTATTCACCGTTATTTTTGATCGATCTAAATTTATTCCATCACCGATAGAACTTATTGAAAGTTTTTCATTCACTTGGGTCTCGGGTTCACTGATTTCTTCAGGAATATCAGGATTAATCAGATCTTGAACCTCTTCATGAGATTCTTTTATAATGTCATCTTTATCATTTCTCGCGCTTCTTTTTCTAGGATTTTTATCCTTTGAACTCAATGATCTATCACACTTGAGGTGTGTTTGGGATTCAGAAGCTATGTCACTAGTAGATGGTCCTTTTGGGACGTCAATCCAGATAGGCACATTCACTACAGGGATATGTGACTTAGTTATCCATTTCAAATCAGTAAATGCATCTCACATTTGATTTGCTATTTTCTGTAAGTGGATGATCTTCTGGACCTCCTGCTCACATATATGAGCATATGGATCAAAATGAGATAGTGATGAAACTTTTCACGCAATTTCTCTTGTGATTTTTTTTCTCTCTCCCTAATTGCGAAAAATTTATTTCATTAAACCGACAATCTACAAATCGAGCAGTGAATAAATCTCATGTCAATGGTTCAAGGTAGTAAATAGAGCCGTCAATATGTCTAGGCTCGTTGGGCTGGCCCGGCCCAACTTGTAATTTGATAGGGTTGGGCTAAGATTTTTGTAGCCCATTTGAGAACAGGGCTTTTTAGTCCGGCCCAGATAAGCCCGCTGGCCCGTAGGGCTTTAGCAATATGGGTTGGGCTGGCCCGTGTGCTAAATAAAATTAATTAAAAAATAAAAATAAAATAAAGGACTAAAAAGAACAAGATGAGTCAAAACTCAAAGTCTACTTAAACCATCATAAATATTTAAATATTAATTATGTTTATAACATATGTAAGATTCGAACAATATCATGTCAAAAGTTATGTAGTTTCACAGATTATTATGATTATTTTTTGTGAACTTGAACTTAATTAGCAAGTAGTAACATTATGTAATATTGTCTTGTAAATATTTATGTTATTAATAACTTAAAATTAAATTTAAATTTAAAAAATAATAAAAATAATATTATTTTAAAAAATAGATTGGCCCGTCGAGGCCCGCAGCCCGCAGAGTGATGGGTTGGGCTTGCTGTTTTTGAGCCCATCATTTTAATGGGCCAGCTCGGCCTGACCCGTCAAATTTCAAAGCTCGCGGGGGCTAGCCCGGATGGGCTGGGCCAGCCCGTATTGACAGCTCTAGTAGTGAATGATGAAGGGTGAGTCAAACCCAACATATATACCTAACCTTTTTTGAGGTCCCATCTTAGTATATTGTGGTGGTGTTACTGGCACGTCTGTCGCGCAGCCAAAGATTCGTAGATGAGCTATATTTGGCTCATGACCAAATAATAATTTTGATAGAAAGTATTTATTATAATGAGTCGGTCTGAGACGAACAAGTGCTGCTCCATGTAAGATAGCATGACCCCAAACAATAGTGGGTAATTTTATTTTCATAAGTAGTGGTCTTGCTATCAATTGTAGGCGCTTAATAAATGACTCTGCAAGGTCATTTTGAGTATGAACATGAGCAACAGGATGTTCAATTATTATCCCAATTGATAAACAATAATCATCAAAAGCTTGGGATGTAAATTCTCCAACATTATCGAGGCGAATAGCCTTAATAGGATAATCTGGGAATTGCCTCCTTAACCGAATTATTTGTGCCAATAACTTCGCAAACGCCAGGTTGCGAGATGATAAGAGGCACACATGCGATCATATTGAAGATGCATCTATTAGGACCATAAAATATCTAAACAATTCATTAAGTGGATGAATAGGTCCACATATATCCCCATATATAAGTTCTAAAAAGCCAGGGAATTCGATGCCAACCTTCATTGGTGATGACCTGACAATTAACTTACCTTGATAACAAACATCATATGAAAATTCATCATTTGTAAGAATCTTCAGGTTCTTTAATGAATTCACAGTTGAATTTTCATATGAGCTCGCGGGGGCTAGCCCGGATGGGCTGGGCCAGCCCGTATTGACAGCTCTAGTAGTGAATGATGAAGGGTGAGTCAAACCCAACCTATATACCTAACCTTTTTTGAGGTCCCATCTTAGTATATTGTGGTGGTGTTACAGGCACGTCTGTCGCGCAGCCAAAGATTCGTAGATGAGCTATATTTGGCTCATGATCAAATAATAATTTTGATAGAAAGTATTTATTATAATGAGTCGGTCTGAGACGAATGAGTGCTGCTCCATGTAAGATAGCATGACCCCAAACAATAGTGGGTAATTTTATTTTCATAAGTAGTGGTCTTGCTATCAATTGTAGGCGCTTAATAAATGACTCTGCAAGGTCATTTTGAGTATGAACATGAGCAACAGGATGTTCAATTATTATCTTAATTGATAAACAATAATCATCAAAAGCTTGGGATGTAAATTCTCCAACATTATCGAGGCGAATAGCCTTAATAGGATAATCTGAGAATTGCCTCCTTAACCGAATTATTTGTGCCAATAACTTCGCAAACGCCAGGTTGCGAGATGATAAGAGGCACACATGCGATCATATTGAAGATGCATCTATTAGGACCATAAAATATCTAAACAATTCATTAAGTGGATGAATAGGTCCACATATATCCCCATATATAAGTTCTAAAAAGCCAGGGAATTCGATGCCAACCTTCATTGGTGATGACCTGACAATTAACTTACCTTGATAACAAACATCATATGAAAATTCATCATTTGTAAGAATCTTCAGGTTCTTTAATGAATTCACAGTTGAATTTTCAAGAATTCGTCTCATCATTATTGACTCAGGATAACCTATTCAGTCATGCGATAGCACAAAAGTATTTAAATCAGTAAATTTCTGATTTACGATCGAATGTGCTTCAATTGAACTAATTTATGCATAATATAGGCCAAAAGATAAGGTTGACAATTTTTCCAAAACATATTTCTGGCCTGAGACACTTTTGGTTATACCAAGGTATTCAATATTTATTTCATTTAGTGTCTCAACATGATATCCATTTCGACGGATATCTTTGAAACTTAACAAGTTTTTTGGGGATTTAAAAGAGAACAGTGCATCTTCTATAACAAGTTTTGTCCCCTTAGGCAGAAATATAATAGCTCTTTCGAAGCCTTCAATTAATTTCGAATTATCAAAAATTGTAGTAACATTTGCTTTCTTTCTAAGCAAGGAAGAACAATATTTTTGATTTTTAAATATGGCGTGTGTTGTTCCACTGTCAATTACACAAATATCCTCATTATTGATTGGAGATTCAAACAAAATTTGAGGCATATTCATATTTTCTTCAAAAAAAAGATATAAACAAAGTAAACATTACTATTAAACATGGCTATTATACAAACTTTATTTATTTACAGGGATTAAAAAAACATAAACATATCAATTAGCATAAACAAACAAATTTTTATTTATCTAGTTTATCACAGGCTCATCACTGATCATTTTTTCTTTAGGAAATTCAAAAAAAAAAAATAGCTACATCCAGATGCAGGGGCAACATTATCTTTAGAGATAAAATTTGCTTCTGCATTATTATCCACCCTATGCATGGGCTCAGTATTATCTTTAGAGATAAAGTTTGCTTCTGAATTATTATCGCCCCTTTTCAAAGATGCATGATAGAGCTGAACCAGACGCTTTAATGATCGACATGTACTTGATCAGTGCCCCATTCCTCCATATCTATGACATACACTCTTAGAATTTTTCTTTTGCATTGCTTCCTATTTTTCACCCTTCTTTTTATACTATTGGTCATTTTTTGGTGCAAGACGATCATCATGATTATAATTTCTTTTTTGATCACGGTCATGATCACGACTGGGGTCACGACCTCTTTTTCGCTGGTGATAATTTGTCTGATTCACTTTAGGGAGTGACATAGAACCAGCGGGTCGTCTTTCATGATTTTCATCGACAGGTCGTTATGTTGTTCAGCAATAAGAAGATGTGAAAGTAATTCAGAATATTTTTTAAATTTCATTTCTCGATATTGCTGCTGCAGGAGCATATTCAAGGCGGAAAATGTGGAGAGTGTTTCTCAAGCTTAGCATGTTCAGTGACATCTTCTTCGCATAAATTTAACTGTGATATAATTCTATACATGGAAGAATTATATTCAGTTATACTTATAAAATCTTGTAACCTCAGATTAAATCAATCATGATGTGCCTGTGGAAGAATGACCAACTTCAGGTGGTCATATCTATCTTTCAAATTATTTCGAAGTATAAGAGAGCTTTTAATGGTGAGGTATTGCATTTTCAACCCCTCATCAAGATAGTGGCGGAGAAATATCATAGCTTTGGCACGGTCTTGGATAGATGCCTGGTTATTATCTTTGATGGTGTCTACCAGACCCATCACATCCAAGTGAATTTCAACATCTAGTGCCCATGACGAGTAGCCTTTGCCCGATATATTCAAGACAATAAATTCAAGTTTAAAAATATTAGACATTTTAAAAAAAATAAAGTGCTTACCCTTTTTATATCACAGTTAAATTTATGCGGAGAAGAGGTCACTGAACATGCTAAGCTTGAGAAAACATACTCCACATTTTTCGCCTTGAATATGCTCCTACAGCAGCAATATCGAAAAATGGGATTTAAAAAATATTTTGAATTACTTTTACTTCTTATTGCTGAACAACATAACGACCTATTGATGAAAAATCATGAAAGTCGGTCCGCTGGTTATATGTCACTCCCTAAAGTGAATTCGACAAATTATCACCAGCGAGAAAGAGGTCGTTGCCCTAGTCGTGATCGTGACCGTGATCAAAAAAGAAATTATAATCATGATGATCGTCTTGCACAAAAAAATGACTAGTAGTATAAAAAGAAGGGTGAAAAACAGGAAGTTATGCAAAAGAAAGATTCAGAGAGTATATGTTATAGATGTGGAGGAATGGGGCATTGGTCAAGTACCTGTCGATCATTAAAGCGTCTGGTTCAGCTCTATCAGACATCTTTGAAAAGGGGCGATAATAATTCAGAAGCAAATTTTATCTCTGAAGATAATACTGAGCCCATGCATAGGGTAGATAATAATGCAAAAATAAATTTTATTTCTGAAGATAATATTGATCCCATGCATTTAGATGTAGCTGATATTTTTTGAATTTTCTGAAGGAAAAATGATCAGTGATGAGCCTGTAATAAATTAGATAATTTTCTTTTCTGTTTGTTTATGCTAGTTGGTATGTTTATGTTTTTTCAATCCCTGTAAATAAATAAAGTTTGTATAATTATCATGTTTAATAGTAATGTTTACTTTGTTTATATCTTTTTTTTGAAGAAAATATGGATATACTTCAAATTTTGTTTGAATCTCCAATTAATCATGAGGATATTTGTGTAATTGACAGTGGAATAACGCGTCATATTTAAAGATGAGAAATATTTTTCTTTTTTGCTTAGAAAGAAAGCAAATGTTTCTACAATTTCTAGTAATTCGAAATTGATTGAAGGCTCCGAAAAAGCTACTATATTTCTGTCTAAGGGGACAAAACTTGTTATAGAAGATGCAATGTTCTCTTCTAAATTTCCAAAAAACTTGTGAAGTTTCAAAGATGTCCGGTGAGACACTAAATGAAATAAATATTGAATACCTTGGTATAATGAAAAGTGTCTCAGGCCAGAAATATATTTTGAAAAAATTGCCAACCTTATCTTTTGGCCTATATTATGCAGAAATTAGTATAATTGAAGCACATTCGATCGTAAACTAGAAGTTAACTAATTCAAATACTTTTGTGCTATGGCATGATCGAATAGGTCATCCTGGATCAATAATTGATGAGACGAATTCTTGAAAATTCAATTAGCATTCATTAAAGAACCTGAAGATTCTTACAAACGATGAATTTTCATGTGCTGCTTGTTATCAAGGCAAGTTAATTGCCAGACCATCACCAATGAAGGTTGGCATCGAATCCCCTGGCTTTTTAGAATGTATACATGGGGATATGTATCGACCTATTCATCCACTTAGTGAATCGTTTAGATATTTTATGGTCCTAATTGATGCATCTTCAAGATGATCACATGTGTGCCTCTTGTCATCTCGCAACCTGGCGTTTGCGAAGTTATTGAGATAAATAATTCGATTAAGGGCGCAATTTTCAGATTATCTTATTAAGGCTATTCGCCTTGATAATGCTGGAGAATTTACATTCCAAGCTTTTGATGATTATTGTTTATCAATTGGGATCAGAATTGAACATACTGTTGCTCATGTTCATACTCAAAATGACCTTGCAGAGTCATTTATTAAGCGCCTACAATTGATATCAAGACCACTACTTATGAAAATGAAATTGTCCACTACTGTTTGGGGTCATGCTATCTTACATGCAGCAACACTCGTTTATTTCAGACCGACTCATCATAATAAACTCTCCGTCACAATTATTATTTGGTCATGAGCCAAATATAGCTCATTTACGAATCTTTGATTGTGCGGTATACGTGCATGTAGCACCACCACATCGTACTAAGATGGAACCTCAACGAAAGTTAGGTATATATGTTAGGTTTGACTCACCCTCCATCATTCTCTAACTTGAACCATTGACAGGAGATTTATTCACTGCTCGATTTGCAGATTGTCGATTTGATGAAACAAATTTCTCGCAATTAGGGGAGAGAAAAAGGAACCCACAAGAGAAATTGCGTGAAAAGTTTTATCACTATCTCATTTTCATCCACGTGTTCCTATGTGTTCCTATATGTGAGCAGGAGGTTTAGAAGATCATCCACTTATAGAAACTTATAGAAAATAGCAAATCAAATGCGAGATGCATTTACTGATTTGAAACGGATAACTAAGTCACATATCTCTGTAGTGAATGTGCTTATTAGGATTGGCGTCCCAAAAAGACCATCTCCTAGTGTCATAGCTTCTGAATCCCAAACACGCCTGAAGCGTGGTAGACCATTGGGTTCAAAAGATAAAAATCCTAGAAAAAGAAGCGCGAGAAATGATAAATATGACACTATAATAAAATCTCATGAAAGGTTTAAGATCTGATTAATCTTGATATTCCTGAAGAAATCAGTGAACCCGATACCCAAGTGAATGAAGAACTTTTGATAAGTTCTACCGGTGATAGAATAAATTTAGATCGATCGAAAATAATGGTGAATAATATTTTTGCATATAGTGTTGCACTTAATCGTATGTAAAACTGTGAGGATCTTGAGTCTCAATCTGTCGAAAAATATCGGCGAAGACGTGATTGGCCAAAATGGCAAGAGGCAATTCAATCATCAAAGATAATAACCAGGCATCTAGCTAAGACCGTGCCAAAGCTTGATATTTCTCCGCCACCATCTTGATGAAATCCAGGTGGATTTCAGCATCTAGTGCCTATGACGAATAGCCTTTGTTCGATATATTCAGGACAACAAATTCAAGTTTAGAAATATTAGACAAAATAAAGTCCTTACCCTTTTTACCTGTTTAGAGTAGCTCGAGATGGCAGAGTCTCGTGCTAATAACGTGTTGAAAAACTAAAATAAAATAAGGCAAAAGGAGAGTAAAATTGAACAAAGGTAAAATCTCTTTTTAACATTTTTTTCCCCTACCTTCTATTATTACATGTAAAGGCTATTTATAGCCTAACATTTGCTATACATGAAAATCAAGTAACCTACCACATGTCATGCACACCATATAACACATCTATACTACCTTAAAAGCATGAATTCAATAAATTAAAAGTAAAATTACTAAATTATCTTTATTACTATTTACCTAAATATTTTATTTAATTTCCTTTAAATACCCTACACATACACCTATACAGAAGCGCTAACTTCATTTTCGAATAGTTGTCAATAAATTGATAAAACAATGCGTCTCTCATTTTCTATCTACCATAAAGAGAGACGAAGAAGCAACAACACAAAATTAAGTAATCGGCACTTTGTGTTTTGAAATTCACACTTATCCAAACCCACTTGTGTAAATTTTTGAAATTATCGCACTATTTGATTTTCTACTGATGAAGCCAATGTTATAATTCATATTTGCTTCTCAAACTTTGATGGCGGGCTAACCATAAAATATGACTAACGACATTGTTGATTTGTCACGCTACTTTATTGGCATTGACATGAAATTTTCTTTTTCTGCTTTTATATATATGCTTCATCTTACTTACTCGGAGGACTAAAATATTTAATAGGGAGGATATATTCAAGATAAAAGGAAAATCAATTACGTTAGTAGAACACCACTACTCTTGGAACTTTATTTCTATGGATCATTTGTTTCCGCCATCTTTCGGGATTATGTATGTTTTTATCCTTCTAGTTTTTTAATATTTATTTTTATAATTGTGCTTTTTCAAGACCAAAGTTTTTCCAAGAGAGTTCATATTATCATATGGTTTGATTGATTTTAAAGTTTAATTTATTATAAATTTTTATTTTTTATTTTAGTTAAATGATTTTATTTTTGGTTTGGTTTTATTCATTGTCAGAAAGTACAAAAACATGCAGTATTCTATTAATACATCCGATTATTCAACATACTGGCAGATGCATTTAAGGATTATCCTTGCTACATTTCGATTTTGATGGTGCTTGAAACAATTTTATCTTCTCCATATTACTATATCTCTAGAGTCAATAATTTTATATGAGGAACTACTGAACTCAATCACTTGCTCCGTTACTCTTCAATTTTCTGTTAAGGTCTATCCTTCAATATTTTCTTTTAATTTTTTTTGTGTTCAAATCTCTATGTTTTTGAATTATTATTTTAAGGTTGTCAGATGAAATTATAAATTCACCAACATTTATAATCTATAGACTGCGAAAGTAGAGTCTGATTTTGTCATTTTAACAATTTTTGCTGACTTAACGAGTTTCGAGTTGCGTGTGCGTGAAAAGGCCAAAAAGTATATGTTTTGATTTGTTTTCACAATTTTATTTCATTAAAACCTAAGAGTTGCCAAAATAATTCCAAAAAAAATTTTACCTCAAAAAAATTTCAGATTTTTTTTCACTAATATTTTTCATGAAAGCCTAAAAGTTTCAAAAATTATTCCAAAAAAAAATTACCTCGAAAATTTTCCAATTTTCCAATTTTTTCTTTTTCTTTTGAGAATTTTATTTTTACTTTATTTATTAAATAGATTTAACAATAGTTTTTTTTATATTTTTACTGATTTTTTTCAATTTTTTTGTTTTTACTTTTTCCAAAAGCTACGACTTTTTTTTGGTTTAAAGCAAGTTTTGTTTTCTTACGAAAATTATTTTTATTTTGTTTATTAAATGATTTTTATCCTTACTTAAAATGTCAGATCTAATTATTTAATTTGATTCTTTGTCACGTCAGCAACAAGTGTTTTACCCTCTCCTTATTCTTTTGCAGATTATTTTTGCAGATTATCAAAAAAGGTGTTAAAATAACATATCGAATTCTACTATATGTGTTTAAATGGTACAAGTCATAGTTAAGACGTGTAAGTGAAAAGTGATGCCAACTTTAAATATCTGTCGATGAATTTTACCTATAAATAATGACATTCTTTTGTTTTCCATATAAATCATAAAAGTAATCTGGGCATCCAGTTACTTCAAGTCCGTCTTGCTATATTTTTTGCTCATATGAAAAGGTTATCATTATTCATAACTACTATTTTCTATTGAATCTATTCATTTGAGATTTACACCTCTGTTGATTTAAGTTATAGTCCTCAATTAGTTATGCTATTTCTTTTAACGTATTGTTTTCAATAGTTTAGTTACCCTCATTAACATTAAGGAAAACTTTGCCTTCCCTTATACAACTCCATTTAGCCCGAGCATCCACAATTTTATTTTCCTCTCTAAATCAATGTTGTGCAACAGTGGCCAATTGATGGATAATAAGTTTTGCTTCTTAATTCAATAACTTTTGAGAGTTGCCAATAATTCTCAAATTTTGTTTAAGCATATAATAATGAGTAAAGAGTCACATTCTAAAATAATATATGTAAAATCATTATCCTTAGACCATTGTAATATATTGTGAGATTCATTATGCCAATTTTTTTCTCTTATTCTCTTGATCTCTCTGTTCTATTTTAACAATCGACAATCATTTTTTCTTTATTTTGCACGCCACAATATTCATTCTCACATAGTCAATTTTACGTTGCAATTTCAAAAAGGTTATCAATGTCTACAACAAAAGTCGTCCAAGTCTGACAAAGCAACTAAAGCAGGTGAAAAATACTTACGCACCAAGAATATCATCCATAAGGACGTATTAGGTGAAATACGCTTCATTACATGTTTGTACCTAATAAAATCCAAAAAGTAAAAAATAGCTTATATATAATTAAAATTTCATTGTTTATCTTCAATGGTACAGAGGATATATACCTAATCATCATGACTTTGAAAATAAGTCATTATACGATCATTCACATTAATCATTCATAAAAACTTGTACTTTATTGTTGCATGTATAATTATTTACTCACTTGTTTTTATAATATTAACATTATTTTACAAGTATATGTACTATATGACTCGATATACACGTGCAACGCACGTGTCGAGAAACTAGTATTAGTAAAAAGGATAAGATCCCTTACACTTGTAAACAAGGCAATAACATTACTTGACATCCATTTCATTATGCCATATGACATCCACTTCATTATGCCATATGACATCCACAATATCATAACAAGGACTAATATATCAAACAAGGCCAATTAAAAGACCTCCATCAACCAACAAGTACATTGACATTATTGCCTGGTTTTATGACCTTTTTCATACTATGTGATCTACACTGGATTCCAGTCAACTGATGTAAAGAACTGCCACGGAATATCATTCCCAACTATGTAATATCTGAATAACATTTCTCGTTATCCACCATTGATATTTCATACCAATTAAGAACTACTGATGACACATGGTGGACTAATAACATATGAACTAATTAGCTTGGTTTCGTTCCATGTTGTCAAATTTCATTTTGATGTCTTACTGTCCAAAACTGTGTTGAAACTGACGTGGAGCAGATCTGATCCACGATAGAATCTGTGACACGTCCTCATATAATTTTAACAGATTTATCGAGTATTACAGACAGTAAGAATGATAGGAATGCAAAGTAAGAGCAAACTATCCAAATAAATTGTAGGCTTCTTGCTAAAACTTTCCAACAAATCGGTACGTTAATAAGTAGAATCAAGAAACAATTACTACATGCGCACTGTTGTTGTCTTTAAGTTCCAATAAAATGGGATAATTTTAAATATATACAATAAAATAATAAATATACAATAAATATTGCTATCCCGGCCATTCCCAATTCAGATTGGAACGAGGATTTTCAGTCTTCTACCAATCTGGATCGGTTGAGGCGGGTAAGGTTGCCTAGCTTACTTGGTAAAAAAATAGAAAAACTTCTTTTTTCCTGGTCAGGTCAATAAAGTCATGAAATTCTTCTTTTTTGATTTCTTATAAAAAATGAATTTATCTGAACCAATACATGATTTTCTTTTAGTCTTTCTAGGATCGGGTCTTATATTAGTGGGTCTAGGAGTGGTATTACTTCCCAATCCAATTTAATAACCAAGTTTTTATTTATATAAAGAATAGCCAAAAGTAACAAAAATCGCGGGTTTTAGCCACGATTCACGCGTGACTAATTGCAGCAATTTTTGGTAGTAAGTGTCGTTACTATATACACGACTTCTCAATGTATATCTCACATTAAAAAATAAAAACAACTTAATAGAGCAAATTTCAACCCTTTCCATACATGTGACAAAAGTGGTCATTGTATATATAACATGTATCGATATTGTATAAATAGTTATGTAATGTATAGATATTGTAAAAAGTGTATAAACGTGTATATATGATATATAATTATGTTTAAAAAATTATATGGGCTTCTTACGTAATGTACATGTGACAGAAATAATATTCAAAAAAATAGTCAGTACATGTAATGTATCGATATTGTATAAATGGACACATAAACGTATATATATGACATATGATGTATGTATCGATATTGTACAATCAAAAATGGCCGCATGTATATATAATGTAGGCTTAAGTCATTGACGGCCCCTTAAAGTTGTTCGAAAAATTCACTTAGACACCTCAACCCAGCCTTATACCTATTGAACACCTTTACTAGTTAAAATTTATACCTATTTGCCATTTTTTTTATAATCAACAAAAAATGTAGAGTGTGTGTGACACACTCGGGGCCCAAAATAATTTTTAAACAATAATTACAAGTAAAAAAAGAGAAAAACTAATTTCAAACCTAACTAAAGTTGGCCGCCGACGTTTCTATCTTCTTCTCCAACTTTTTTTCTTTTACAAATCTAAATCTCTCCCTATTTTTTTACTTTTTTTTCTTGTTTTAGGATTTGTTTTATTCTTAGTTTTAGATTGATTTAGGTTTAGATATAATTTTTCATAAGAGACGAATCAGAAAGAGAGATGTACGGTGGTTGCGGCGATTCCATTATTTCTGGCGAACAAGCTAATAAATAAAGGAGATGATGGTTGGAGAAAGAAGGGGAAGGAGAAGTGTGGGTTGTGGCAACAGATATAGAAAAAACAAGGTGGTGTGCGTGGTGGGTGATGGCTGGAGAAAGAAAGGGAAGTAGATGATGGCCGGAGATTGACAAAGAAGGGGAAGGAGTTGTGGATTGGTGGTGGCGCGGCGCAGCGGCGGAATAGTTGTTGACACAAAGAAGAAGAGAGAATTATTTTTTTGGGCTAAATTATGCCCTTTCACGCGTCTGTGTTGTGTGTATTACAAACACTTTGCCATGTCAGCAAAAAATATTTAATAGATATAAATTTTTGCAGTATAGGTGTTCAATAGGTATAAGGCTGGGTTGAGGTGTCTAAGTGAATTTTCTGAACAACACGGGCCGTCAATAACTTAAGCCTATAATGTATCGATCATGTATAAATACAAACCACAGAGAAAAGTAGCTGAAATTTAAATGCATATCATATAGTATATGAAAATGGCAAGAGATGAGAACAGTTGAGAATCAGTCACATAAATTTGACATATCGTTATTCGTTCAACTACTCCTAATTTGAAAGGGTGCAACAAGTAAGACAGTTATTTACGTTGACACTTCTATATTTTTAGAACAAAATAGAAGAAAGATTGCTTTTGGTAAAAATATAAAGATAGTTATATGATATGTTCGACAAATCTTTCACTCGTTTTTGACGTATACTATTTAACGTGTGAACTAAGTATGTGAATATTTCATGCAAAAAATTTAAAATAACTCTAAATTAGCAAAAAACTTAACATACTCGTAACAAATATTTGGGCACATTCATACCGAATATGTATCCACAAACGAATCTCTCTAACATAAGTTTCAACTTTCATGTATTCTTGGTACTATATAAATTGTGCAGGAGGTGCTATAAGAAATTAGTTTAATGCTACAGCTTTAAAAAAAACAGTAGCATAATGGAAGAAGAAGGAGGAAGGAAGGAAGGAAGGAAGGAAGGAAGGAAGAAGAAGGAGATTTAATTTGGAGAAGAAACTATTAATGGAAGAGAAGAAGAAGAGAAAGAAAGAAAAGAAGAAAGAAGAAAGAAAAACAGCGAAGAGCATATGGCCAATGGACCAATTAATGTAATAAATGTGTGATAGTTTTAAAGTGGACTATTTTGGGTGTAAATAAGTTTGATGAGCTGATATTCTGCCTAATTTTCTCTAAAACAAATGACTCAAGCTTATACACAAACTTAACTAGAAAATTGCTATGCTGCTTCTGACAAACAGATATATACATTTATCACTATCAGTTTAATCTATGTTTCATGGTGGAAGAATATATACAAAAACAAAAAGAACAAACTATTCTTCAGTACCTAAGCCATCCTTCAAGTCTAGTATATATGAAGGTATATATGCGTTGTCTTTACAATTTACATTACAATTAATAAATGAAACAAAGCATTGTTTAAGATTGACCTTTGGACTGGACAAATTCACCAGTCGATCCATGTTCACTACTTGTAAATTCTTCGCTTGATATTTCAGATTTCTTCAACTTATTAATGCCATATGAACTAGCTCCATCACATTCAGAACTTTCTCCTGATGCAGATACTCCCGGTGATGATCCTTTATTTAAATCATTCAATAAAGAAACATCGCCTTCTAAAGTACGTACAATCTGCAAAATATACCATCATTGATCAACCAATCTTTTCTAATGCTGATACAACTCACCATCTATATGTTTACTTTATATATATATATATATATATATATTTATTTATTTTTTTTGGTACAAAAAACATGTTCTTTAGATTATTAATTTACCATGTACTTGAAACTAAGTTCGATTATTTGAGGCTACAAATCGATTAAAAATTTCAAAGTTAATACTTACTAAATTAGGAAATTCACTGTTAGTGATTTCTATGGTGATTTGAGCATAAAAAATAGTACTTCCTCCGTTTTAATTTGTTTGACCTACTTTCTATTTTAGTTCGTTTAGAAAAGAATGTCCCTTTCCGTTTTTAGTAACTTTTTAATTTGAACTTTCCACATGACATGTTTAAGACCACAAGATTAAAGAGCATTTTGGTACATTCCACATATCTTTAATTTAAGACCACAAGATTCAAAAGTCTTCTTTATTTTCTTAAACTCCGTGCCAAGTCAAAATAGGTCAATCAATTTAAAACGGAGGGAGCATTAAAAAGACGAAACTAACTTGACTCATTTTTGGACGTCTCTTTGAAGAATGTCTGATGGATACAGCAGCACAAATGACCATGCATAACATTTGCTGGCCATCAAATTTTCCTTCCAAGCGTGGATCTATTAATTCATCGTAATTTCCACCTTCTGTTGCACGATTTAGAATTGGCCTAGCCTGAATGTACCAATATAATAATGTACATTCAAATTTTTTGATATTATCAACGTAATTGATTAAGATCACTAAGGAATTTTGTTCATTTGAAGCTGCAAAGTTGAAATATACATACCCAATCAACTAAGTTGTCACCATCACTGTTGACATCTATAGGACGATTCCCAGTTATAAGTTCCAGAAGCATAACACCATAAGAATATACATCAGATTTTTCCGTCAACTTGCCAGTCGAAGCATACTCTGGTGCCAAGTACCTAATTTTTGAAAATAAATGAAAACATTTCAAGTTTTATTCAATCTTATCAATCTATGGTGGGCGTTAATATATGGGGTTCCGGTATGAAACTAGTGGACTCCCCTGTCCAAATTCATTGATAAAAAAGTTCAAATTTATCCATTAACTTTTAACTATAATTTAAAATTACCCTAGATTGAAACTTCGTTAGGGGTCAAGTCAAATTTTAGATTGCTTACCCGAAAGTTCCCATGATTCGAGTAGACACATGGGTAAAGTTATCAGCTGCAAGCTTAGCTAACCCAAAATCAGCCACCTGATAATAAATATTTTTGTTTAGAATTTATATAAATAAAGCTAAATATTGTATTACGTGAAAGTGATACCCCTCAAATATAATTAGCAGGTCTAGTTGTGCGACATGGTTGCTTCTATCACATGTATATGTACACTATAATGTCACTTAAAATTAATTATTTATAATTAGTGAAATTACAGTAATGGTGTAAAATAAGATAATCCTATGTATGTATTATATGTACCTTGGCTTCGAAGTTGTTGTCCAGTAGGATATTTGCACCTTTAATGTCTCTGTGAATAATGCGAGGGTGGCCTGAATTTATATTAGCCATCAAAGGAAATATATACATATTATCCAAAGGGAAAATAATAGATTAAAATAATTGACTTACAATCTTCATGAATATAAGCAAACCCTTTGGCTGTTCCTGTTGCAATTTTAAGCCTGGTTGGGAAATCCATAACTGGGTTACCAGGTCCTACAATTATATAGGTAAAAGGTGATATATTTTTTTTAAAAAAGGGACTAACATGTTTAAAAAATATTGTAACTAAATTAGAATTTTATTGTTTTAAGTGTGTTTGGTATTGATGAAAGTCATTTTCTGAAGAAAAGAAGTATGTTTCCTGAAAGAATATTTTTCAGTTACGAAACGCCTTTCTCATGAAAAATATTTGTGAATAATGACTTTTGCCATACCAAACAGACAGTAAAAACATACCATGAAGGTGATATTCAAGAGTGTTGTTAGGAAGAAACTCATAGACAAGCATCCTTTGAGATCCAGCAATGCAATAACCAACTAAAGACACAAGATGTCGATGATTTACACGACTTATAATTTCAACTTCAGCTTGAAATTCTCTCTCTCCTTGTCCACTATTTGAATTTAAACTTTTAACAGCTATATCTTTACCATTAGGTAAAACCCCTTTATGTACAAATCCAAAACCACCTTGTCCAAGAAGATTGGCCTTAGAAAATCCTCCAGTCGCAGCTGCTAAGTCATCATAAGTATAATTTCTTTGGTTAATAAAACCAAAAGATATATTTGATGTGCTTGGGGGATGTGGTAAATTAGGAATTTGTTGTTGTTGTTGTTTTTGTGTGGCAGAGAAACTTGCGGAGCTTGTGTTGCTCATTGGTGGTGGTGGCGGTGGTGGTGCTATTAGCCAATTATATTCTGAGCTGACTCCAGCACTATTAGTTGGAGGGGGTATCTTAACAATATGTTCTCTAGATTCCAATTCCCATGTTGTTCATTGTTATAATACTCACTTCCTGTTCAAATATGTCAAACTTTGATTTAGAGGCCAAATTAAAGAAAAAATGGCAATAAGAAAGAAACCAAACAGATGCAATTTAACATGTTATAAAAAATCATTAATTACTTTATTTTTATGCATGCAAAACTAAACACTTAAGCACAATGAGGTAAGTTGGACTTGATTAATATGCTTTCCATTATTTATTAGGAGTTTATAATGATTCTGAGGGTAACGAAATTAATTAACCAAAAGATGACAAAAATATATAGTAATATCTACAACATAACAAACAATACAAGGCAATTAATTGAAAGATGAAAAAAGAATAGATTTATACTCTTGGATCTATAAGAATTGTCCATGTATAAGCCCATTTGATCACTTGTCCTTCTTCTTCTTTTCCTTTTACTCCAACATATGAGGAAAACTAGCATAAGAAGTAATAATAATCCAGCAGCAGCACCAATTCCTATAAGAATCGTTTTCTTATGATTATTATTGTTACTATCATTATTTGGTAGAGGTGGTGACCTTTGTCTATGAGGGGAAAGTGAATGCGAGTCAGGAGGTGGTGGTGGAGGTGGCGGGGGTGGTGGGGGCGGTGGGGGCGGAGGGGATTGTGATCCTCCCTTAGATGAATCTGACAATTTTGACAAAGTTCGTAACTTATTATTATTATTATTGTTCTTGTCGTTGTTATCACTAGAAGAAGGGTTATTACTATCTCCAAATGGTGGGGTAGGTGATGAATCCTCGTTATATGAAGAAAATTGAGAATTTAAATCACCGGATGAAGAGTTATCGTGTGACGGTGGGGATGAGGAGGAGGAGAAGGAAGGTGGAGATTCCTCAGATTGTGAGGAAAACATTTTTGAAGAGTCCTTGGTTAACCCTAGCTAAGTAAAATCACTTTGTATAGATCCTTGTAACTCTCCCAAAATAATCAATTCCTGTCGAAAATCAAACTAAATCATGACATGAAAAAAATGCAATTGCATGCAGAATTAATAACGAACCTAATATTTTAATATAATTTGATTCTTCCTAAACAATGAACAAGATGATAATGTAAAAGTCAAATATTTCATATCATTCTTTCGTAGTCTTGTAGAGACAAATTTGAAGAAAGAGAAGACATGTTAGGGAAGAATTATAGAGAATGGAGAAAAAATTACAAGAGGTGGTTGATACCTTTAAGAGAAGAGCAGGGAGGATTCTCAAAGAAAAGAAAGGAAAAATTAAAGGATATTTACTAATAATAGTTTTTACAAAATGAAAACTATGAGTCGTCTTCCCTTCCTCATACTCCTCCGAAAGTAAAGGAAAAATTACTATATATATATATATATATATATATTTGTTTACTAATATCTCTAAGGGGAAATAAAAGTTTTGGTCCATAATTTATGTGGTATACTTATAAACACTTGAAGAAGTGATGAAACTTCATTTATTATTAGAAGTCTTAAAGAATTTAAATACAGGATTCCTAGAAATTTAAATGGTTGAAAAAAAGAGAGAAGTAAATCGTATTTTAGCCGATGGACCAAAGAAGAAAATGAGAAGGCAGATTAAAAAGAAAAAGATAAGGTGAAAACTAAAAAGAAAAAGGAGAAAAATATTTTTATTTAATTAAAAGATAGATGTGTAAAATTAATGAGGGATATTTGGATATAAAAAACTTGTAGTGAGAATGTTTTTGTCTTGAAAAAGTTCATTCCTACTTCTGCTTTTGGAAAAAATAATAATTTGTAGCTTCTCCTAATAGTAGAAAAATTATTTTTGATGTTGCTCAAAAATACCTTTACTCTTATATGGCCAACACACCTTAAATCTTAAAAATAATTTTTTGAGATTGAAAGAAATGCTTTTAATCTTAAAAAACTTGGCCAAACAGATTATAAAGTTGTTGGTTTAACAATTTTAACTCTTTTTATAGAAGTATATAATTTTTCTTTTGAGATAGAGTGAACACGTAAAAAAGTGAAAGAGAAAATAGATAAGAAGAGAATCTTTAGTGGGATTGATGTTAGCTAAGTAAAACTTATTAATCTCACACAATAAAAGATATTTTAGTGAGAGAAGCTCTCTCCTCTCTCTATTCATCATAATTATCTCCCATTTCTCTTTTCCCAATTTACTTTATGTTTCATCATGAATCAGATACCTCCTCCCTCCCAATTTAAAATAAATGAACCACCAGATGTTGCACTAATAAATATCGATGACCCTACAGATTCAAATATGCGTAATTTTTTTATGAAAACTCTTTTGACTCAGCATCTCAGTTCCTCCCATTGCATTTCTCCCTATGCGGTCCAAACTCAAATAGACTTTCAAGATGAAATTGAACCAGTTAGAGAATATAACTAACTTTATTCAATTTTATATCATGAAAACTCGCATTTACTACCTTGAAAAAATTCTATTATAATTAAAGTGTTCGAAAAACAAGTAAATCATCATTTATTTAGGCAGAAATTAATTACCTTATGAAGGGCTACAAAGCCTTGAAATCTCAGAGATTTAGGCAATGATTTCTCTTTAATCAAATTTCAACAAGAGCCTGACCATGCTTTGATAAATTATGATTGGATGATCTTTTTATTGATGTAGAGAGTCGGCACCTGCCTAGATTACACTCTAACGTATCCCTATTTTCATTTCTCCCTTCCCATAACTAACCCACAAATCCCTCTTTTTAGGTTTGAGACCATTTGAATATCCCATCTCGATTTTTTGAGGTTAATCAACCAAAGTTGGAATAACTCCGACACTCTCTAGGAAAACATCTTCACTTTTCAAGAAAATGTTAAGCAATGGAACATCCACACTTTTGGCGACCTATTCCATAGAAAAAAATAGTTTATCAAACCTCTAGAGGACTACAATAATCAATTCACTACCCTACTAGTTTTTTTCTTCAAAATCTTGGACAATTCCTACTCATTGAATTTCATAATATCCTTAAATAAGAAGAAGATTTTTTGAAAACTCAAATCAAGAATCAATTGGCTTAACAAGGGGGAAACTAACACAAAAAAGATTCATTTGATAACACTCTAACATCGACGGAAATATCGCATTATGGCTCTAAAGAACACCTTTAGAAATTGGTGTTATGATCCTACCCTCATTTACAATTAAATTTTACAATATTATACTACTCTCTCAAAAACTAAATTAGACAGATCCTTCAATAATACTCCAACACCAGTCTTTGCTCCTAACCAAACTACTATATTTAACTTATTGCAAAGTGTCTCGGAGAGAGAAATTCACACAACTATATTATCATTTGGCCCTTTGAAGGCATCAAGACCTGATGGTTTACACTTTATATTTTATCAAAAATATTAAAACATTGTGGGTAAGTTTGTTATCGAATTTTACAAAATAATTTTTACTTAAACCATCATGTATTTTGGGATAAATAAAATTTTTTGTGTCTTACACCAAAAATTAAGACACTCACTATAATCCAATAATTTTGACCTATTGGGCTAGTAACACTGCTTATAATCTTGTTACCAAAATAATAGTCGACAACCTCAAGACTTATCTTCAAAATATATTTAATCCCAATCTATCAAGTTTTCTACAAGGTCGTCGAGATATTGATAATGTTTTCATAGTTCAGGAAATCCTTTTCAATTTTGGTAGGAAATTGAAAAAATAAGAATCATGCTAATAAAATAAGATATAGGAAAGACTTTTGATGACTTAGAATGGTCCTTCATTCGACAAGTTCTGCAATACTTCAACATACCTTAGCCATTTGTCCAATCTCATCATGTCTTGTGTATCAACATCTTCTATCTCTATTTTAATAAATGGTACATGAACTAACTTCTTCAGGACTACACATAAGATACGTCAAAGATACCCTCTATCTCCTTATATTTTCATCATATCGTATTATCCCAATCAATCCACCAATGTGTACAACAATTTCAACAAATCTAAGAGCCAAGGATCATTGATCTCGCATGTTCTCTATGCAGATGATATTTTTTTACTATAAAATATAACTCAAAAAAGGTGTCATGAAGTCATTGATATCTTGAATTCCTTTTCTACCTCTTTCGGCCAAAAAATTAATTTTTCTAAGTCATGAATCTTTATGTCCAAGAATTATTTTCATGCATATAAGGACTTTGTTACTCAATCCTTCAATATAAAGAAGGACACTACTATTGGCAGATATCTGGCCTTCCCACTTACCACTAAGCGTTACTAACGTAGCAATTTTTAATTTTTCATTGACAATTTTAAAGTACATCTAACATGATGAAAATCTAAGTTTTTAAATATGAAGGATCGAATGACCTTAATCATGTCAACTCTTAATAGCCTTGTGAACCATGTCATGCAATTTATTTTGATTCCTAAAAATGTCCTTTCAACTCTTGAAAAATTTCAGCATAATTTCTTGTGAGGATCAACTCAGCAGGCTCGTAAAATCCATCTAATCAAATGGAAACTTGTCATTTCTACTCGATCATTAGGTGGGTTGAAAATTCAATTCCTTCACACAAAAAATCAAGTCCTAATTGCTAACCTAGCACGATGACTATTCATCAATCCATCTACATTTTAAGCCACAATACTTACGATCCATTACATTCTTCTCCAATGTCGACCCCAAAAAACTACCACACCACTGTGGAGAACAATTCTTAAGGGACGGCTGATGATTTTGGGCATATTTATATGCTCACTTGCTATGTTTTATGCATTTTTACCCATGTTGGCCTTATTATGAGGACATAATTTACTTATAATGTGATAATTATTGATATATTCTTAAAGGTGAGCTAATCTCACGATGAAATGTATTTTGAAGGGAAAAATATAGAGAAAAGTGACCCATGAGAGTTAAAAGATAGAATACTAGAGCTTGGAAATGACAGGAGGCATGATATCGAAAATATCACGCTTGGGACATTGCATGACGCCCCGCTCCAGGACCAAACTATCAGAGAAGGAGCATGGGAAAGGGCCATGGTGCGCTGCCTGTCACGGCACCCCAATGCTCAACTATTAGAGAGAGCAAAGGGGAAGGCGCAAGGTGCGCTGCCTGGCGCCTCGCCCCACCTCCTAACCATCAGAGGAGTAAAAGGAAAGGGTGCCTGGCGCACTGGCTGGGGCGCTGCGCCAGGCCCTTCTGACATTCAAATTTTTAGACCACTAAGTCCAAGTCTAGGTAGGAATAGGGGTATTTTTCACTACTATAAATACAATCCTTGTACATTTTAAAAGGGTTAATAACCTTTTGGCGAGTGATAAGCGAAAGCTACAATTATAATTTTAGGTTTCTTTTCTCTTTACTTTTAAACTCTTATTTTTCTTATGAACGACATAGATTCTTGTTGTTTTGTAAAGAACACGAGTAGCTAAATACTCTTTACTGGGGTTACGACTAGACACATGATTGATAGTTAAAGATTGATATTGATTGGTTTGTTTATCACCAATAGTTGTTCTTATATTCTTGTGCTTAGTATTTTGATGCATGACCGCCATTAAAATAAACTCATAGTCTTGTTGTGAACTCGAAAGAAGAATCAACAAGATAGAACGAAGAATATAAAGGGAAAGATCTCTCTATCTAACTTAAAGAGTAGATTTGCAGCTAGGATAAAAATATACCTAGATTGCCTTACTTGGTTTAAAATGAGAGTAGCAACTTCGTTCGCATGCTAGTCTTGCTCATAGAACTATAGATAATGATTTGTATGTGGATAAGTGATTAAAGGTTGGTCAGATTGTAATCATATGACTAACCCCATAATCAACAACTAGGTAAATAAATGAATCGACGAAATCAAAATACTATTCCTGATTGCGATAGAAAGCTGTAGCCCTGGAATTCTCTCAAAATTTGGAACAACTACAATATTTACTTGCTTTAATATTAGATTAATTATTCACAGATTACTTTAAACTACAAAACATTTTCTTGGTTAAATCAATGGTAATTGAATTAATTAGAGTATTTGCTAAATTACAAGTCCCTTGAGTACGATATCCGAATAAACCAGTCTGTATTACTTGGATGATCACGTACATTTGTGTGTAGTTAGAAGTTGTAATAAGTTTTAGGCGTTGTTGCCGGGGACTTAGAAATTAGAAAATTTCTAATTTTTTCTTTTACAACTTTATTATTTAGGTGTTGACAACTTAATCTTAGATTTTGATTCTACAGGTACAATCTCAGAATTTCAACAAGCTGGCAAGGAATAGAAAATTAGTGGAACCATACCCTGAATCTGAATGATTATTTCATCAAAGAAAAAGAGAAGCAATCCTTTATCCAATTTAGTAGGTTCAAGAGATGGCTCTTGATCCGATCCAGTAGGTTGAGCAACTCAAAGTTGTCCCAGTAGAAATGGCAGCACCCTATCAGAAGCAGGAGGTCGCTTCGAGCTCAAGCGTAATATGGTGCAACTCTTGCACTCCAGTGGATAGTTCACAAGCCTTGCACATAAGGATTCACAACAGTATATACAGACCTTTCTGGAGATTAGTGATACATACATACCTGGTGGAGTATCAAAAAATTATGTTAGTCTTAATTTATTCCTATTTTCTCTCCTTGGGGAAGCGAAGAGGTAGTTAAAAACTGAGCTACCAAACTTCATCATTTCATAGAATGACTTTGTCAGGATGTTTCTGATATGATTCTTTCCATCTAGAAGGACTGCAAAGTTGAGAAGCGAGATACTGGGGTTCAGACAAAATGATGGAGAGAACTTACATCAAGCATAAGAAAGGTTCAAGTCCCTCCTTAGAGATTGCCCACATCACCGCAGATGAATGAGATGCTGGTATACACATTCATTGAGATCCTTGACTCTCACTCAAAGATTTTGCTAGATTGTGCAGCATATGGTCAAGCACTTGAGAAGACATATGATGAGTTGTATACACTTTTACAGCGGATGGCACAGAGCAATCCTGAGTGTAATACAGACACCAACAGAACTGCAACTAAGAAGGTTGCTGGATTGTTAGAGGTAGACAACCACACAACTTTATTTGCTAAGGTGGAGTCTATGTCTAATAAGGTGAGTAATATGGCCATGGTATTGAACAAGTTAGCTCTTGGGGGAGCCCAAGCATAGGTGAATGCGGTACAACCAACATAACAATGGTGTGAGATCTGTGGAGGTGATAATTTGTCAGAAGACTGTGGGGCTAATCCTGATTTAGTGAACTTTATGGGATATGTGCAGAGAGGTGGAAATCCAAATTTTGGCAACACTTATAATGCGAACATGAGGAATAACTTTAATTTTTCATATGGGAAAAATCAAGGGAAGAATAAATATAGAAATCAAGGGTAGAATCAGCAGTATTCCCAAAATAATCAAACCACTGTCCCGACGAGCAATATAGAAGAGATGCTGAAAAAGATCATGGAGAGCCAGGCAAATCAAGTTGCTGAGATAAAATATCAACAACTTGCAATTCAAAATCTTGAGAAGTAGATGGGTCAGATAGCTGGTGCACATAATATAATACCTCAAGAAGGTCTCCCAAGTGACATTGACCCAAATTCTAAGCAGGTGAATACAGTCACTACTCGCAGTGAAAGAGAGCTAGAGAAGCTTGCACCAAAAAAGGCAATGCCCAAGGCAGTTAAGGTTAAAGCTGAACAAGTGAGGCCTGAGTAAGAGACAAAGGTTAAAGAATTAGAGCCTATCTTGAAACCTCCACCCCCGTTCCCACAAAAATTGATTAAGTAGAAGGAGGAGGCAGGGTTTAAAAAGTTCCTTGATCTATTGAAATAGGTGCACATTAATCTTCTGCTTATTGATTATTTGCAAGTGATCCTTAAGTATGCTAAATACATCAAAGACATTGTGGAAAATCAGAATCGATTGATATAATATGCGATATTTACACTCACTGAGGTGTGCACTTCAAGAATTCAGAATAGGCTGCCAACTAAATTGAAAGAGCTAGATAGTTTCACCATTGAGATAACTATTGGGCAGAAGGTCATCACGCGAGCTTTGTATGATCTTGGGGAAAGTATTAATTTGATTCCATCTTCTATATTCAAGAAGATGGGCTTGGGCAACCCTCGTCCTACCACTATTGTCCTTCAGCTAGAGAATAGATTCTTGGCAAGATCTGAGGGTATTATTGAAGATTTTCTAGTGCAGGTTGGTTGCCTTATTTTTCTAGTGGATTTTGTCATTCTAGATTTTGAGCCAGATCTGGAAGTCCCATTTATTTTAGGGCATCTATGTTTGGCCATAGGGTGATCATTGATTGATGTAACAACTAGGCAACTCACTATGAGAGCACATGACAAGGTAGAGGTATTTAATATATACAAGAGGATGAAACTACCTACACTATATGAAGAGTTGTTTGTTATCACTGTGGTGGAAATTGAGTTTGAGTTACCTCTCATATCATCTAGAGATCCATTGGAGAGAGATATTACTTGGAAAGATATATTTGGAGATGCGACTGCTCAAGATATGATACAATATCTAGATGTGGTGATTGTTTTCATCCGCAAGGTTGAGTTTGAGCCTTTAAATAGACCTCTTGGGCCCCCACCCAAGCTATCTATTGCGGAAGCTTCAAATTTAGACTTTAAACCTCTCCCATCTCATATCAAGTATGCTTTCTTGGGAGAAGATAACACTTTACAGGTGATTCTTGCTGCTGGGTTGAATAGTGCACAAGTTAAGGAGGCGCAAGCACGCCCTAGGGTGTTAAATGTCTGACATTCATAGGATCAACCCAGCTTTTTTTATGCACAAGATTTATATGGAATAAGTGTGCAAGCCCATATCACAGAATCAAAGGCGTTTGAACCGTATTATCAGGGATGTGGTAAGACAAAAGGTAATCAAGTGGCTATATTCTGGTATTGTTTATCTGATCTTAGACAACAAATGGGTTAGCCCGATTCAATATGTTCTCAAGAAAAGGGGAATGGCAATTGTTACTAACAAGAAGAATGAGTTGATCCCTACACGCACAGTCACTGGGTGGAGAATTTGCATAGACTATAGAAAGTTCAATGAAGCCAACCGCAAAGACCATTATCCTATCCTATTTATTGATCAAATGTTGGACAGATTGGCTGGCCAAGAGTACTTCTGCTTCTTAGATGGGTATTCCCGCTACAATCAAATAGCTACCACACTAAAGGATAAAAAAATGATGTTTATTTACCCCTATGACACTTATGCTTCAAGTGTATGGCTTTTGGATTATGCAATATGCTGGCTATATTTTAGAGATAAATAATGGCTATTTTCTCCGACATGGTGGAGGAGATTGTAGAGGTATTTATGGATGACTTTTTTATGTTTGCTAATTTGTTTGAAGCATGCTTATAAAATCTTGATAAGGTATTAGAGAGATGTGAGGAGACAAATTTGATGCTCAATTAGGAGAAATGTCACTTTCTAGTCAAGAATGGGATTGTCCTAGGAATTAAGGTGTCAAAAAAGGGTCTTGAAGTAGATCGTGCAAAGATAGAAGTTATTGAAAAGCTTCCATCTCCGGTCATTGTGAGGGGAGTTCACAGTTTTCTTGGGTATGCAGTCTTCTATAGATGGTTCATCAAAGACTTCTCCAATATATCAAGACCCATGTGCAAATTTCTAGAGAAGAAGTTAAATTCGAATTCTATGGTGAGTGTGTGAAAGCCTTTGAAGAGTTGAAGAAGTGCCTGACTAAAACTCCTATCTCGGTTGCACCTAATTGGGAGTTGCCATTTGAACAAATGTGTGATGCTAGTGGTGTTGTAGTTAGGGCTATTTTGGGGTAGAGAATAGATAAGGTGTCTCATTCCATCTACTATGCTAGCAAGACGCTTGATGCTGCTCAAGCAAACTACACTATCACAGAAAAAGAAATGCTTGCATTGATGTATGCGTTTGATAAGTTCAGATCCTATCTTGTGGGACTAGAGTTATTGTACACATGGATCATTCTGCTATCCCTTATTTGTTCAACAAGAAGGATGTGAAACTAAGGCCCATTCGGTGGATTTTGTTGGTGTAAGAGTTTGACTTAGAGATCAAAGATAGAAAGGGGACTAAGAATCAGAGGGCTGATCACTTATCTAGACTTGAATATTGGTCTCATATGGCCAACGATTGGGAAATTAGAGAGGAGTTCCTTGACGAATATCTCCTTGCTTTAAGAGTCTCTGAGTTACCTTGGTATGCGGATATTGTGAATCTGTTGGTGAGTGGAGTGTACCCCCTAAAGCAAATACTCAACAGAAGAAAAAACTCTACCATGACTCCTATTTTTACATATGGGATGAGCCATATTTGTTTAAACAAGGTTCGAATTAAGTGATTCAGATATGCATTCCGGATAATCAAGTGAAAGAGGTCCTTCAGAGTTGTCATTCCTCACCTTATGGTGGACATCTTGGAGGTGAACGTACAACTCAAAAGGTATTGCAATCGAGTTTCTTTTGGCGTACTTTGTTCAAGGATGCAGTGGCATTTGTGAAGAGTTGTGATTAGTGTCAAGAGCGAGAGAAATTTCTAGAAGGCATGAGATGCCTTTGGAAAACATTCTTGAGGTAGAGATTTTTTTGATGTTTGGAGGATTGATTTTATAGGACCATTCCCTCTATCTTTTGACAACAAGTACATTCTTGTTATGGTGGATTATGTGTCTAAATAGGTAGAGGCCATTGCTCTCCCAACTAATGATGCAAAATTGGTGGTGAAATTTGTAAAGAAGAAAATCTTCACAAGATTTGTGACTCCACAGGTGATAATTAGTAATGGAGGAACTCACTTCACCAACAATTGGTTCTGCAGTCTTTTGGCTAAGTATGGGGAAAGACACAAAGTAGCTATGACATATCATCACCAAACTAGTGGCCAAGTGGAGGTGTCTAATCGAGAGGTAAAGAAAATTCTCCAGAAAATGGTGAATGCATATTGGAAGGATTGGGTAGCAAAGCTATATGATGTATTGTAGGCGTATCAAACTGCATACAAAATGCCCATTGGAACCTCCCCCTATCAACTAGTTTATAGGAAGGCTTGTCACTTTCCAGTTGAGCTGGAGCATCAAGATTATTGGGCCATCAAAAAGCTCAATCTTGATGAAGAGTTAGCAAGACAGAAGTGAATGCTTCAATTTACTGAGCTGGATGAATTTAAATTGCATGCATACAAGAATGCTAAACTTTATAAGGAGAAGACAAAGAGATGGCATGACAAGCATATCCTTCCACGCTCATCTGAACCAGACCAAAAAGTTCTCTTGTTTAATTCACTTCTAAAGCTGTTCCTCAGAAAGCTTAAGTCCAAGTGGTTTGGTCCGTTCGAGGTGGTGAAGATGACTCTCCATGGAGCGGTTGAACTATGTAATGCTGAAAAGACTACCACATTCTCATTGAACAGACAGAGAGTGAAGTATTACTGGGTTGAGCATGTAGATAAGGAAAAGATCTTAATTTCCCTATAAAATAAGTAATTTTGAGGTCCATCGTGTTGTGATATTAAAACAAGCGCTATGTGGGTGGCAACCCGTGATTGTAATGTAATAGTATATGAGATAAAATGTAAAACCTCAGAATTTGAACAAACATTTAGAATAGCATTCAGACTGGTTTTCTACAGGTTTCAAGCCCCATGGGCAGGGTTACTAGCCTTCAGCCTAGCCGTGGGAGCTGTCCCTATCTTCTCAGCTCTAACGAGTTGTGGGGGAGCCCATGAGCCATGGAAATGGTCCAGAGGACCACCCAGTCTCTTTCAGCCCAATGGTCAAGGACATGAGCTGGGTAGGTCCCATGAGTCATGATCCTCAATTGTGGGATTGGTCTAGAGGGTTACTTGACCCATCCCAGCTTGATGGCCCATACCACGGGGCGTGGGAGGTCCCACAAGCCATAGGGTGGCCTATCTAGCGGGAATTTCTACAATATTCTGTAAGTCTAATCTGGGGTATTTTGGACTTTCCCTATTCTTTTAAATCCTATATTAAGTCATTTTAATCCATTTTGGAGGAGTTTTATTCAAAACTAAGTCGATTATTCCCTCATTCTCTCGATCAAATATAGAAAGAAGGAAAAGAAACGTTCTCTCTCAAGCTACAGACCTAGGGCTTCTTCTCTAAAGCTTCAAACTTCAATTCTAATTCAAGATTCTTCTATAATCAGGTATGTGGGTATTCAGTAAGGGTTTTATTTGCCCTTATGCCCAATACCTCAGAGTTCTATTTTAAATATTTTATATGGTTTTTATGGATCTAGGGTTCTTACCCTATCATGCAGATTTCTAGAAAATTTAGTCCTTGTGATTACTACATGGTTTATATCCTATTTTAAATAATTTATATCTTAGTTTAAATAATTTTCATGAATTCTTACAAGGATTTGAGAAGAGAAGAATTTATCCTAAAATTGTAGTATTTCACATGAATTAGCTTTTCTTCAGAAATTAGCTTAGGGTGTCAACATTCAGTTTTAAGCAGAAATTAGTTAGTTTTTAGTCTACAACTTTCAAAAATTGTTTCACACTAGTTAAGTTCTAACCCAGCTTTCAGAACCTTAATTCTAAATGAGCTATCAGTGTTCCATTTGGGAGTAACATTTAGAACCGAGTTAGACTAGGGTCCCAGTTTCACTTGAATTCCCAGAACACGTCCATCGTAGGTCTACTTATCTCCTTAGTTGGGAATTAGATTAGGGATCATGCTAGTCATGCCTCTATACCCTGGCAAGGTATATTGGGTCCTCTCGATGGAGCGTATACATCAGACTCCATGTTTATCTCATGTGGTTTATATCGGTTAACAGACTCTCCAACAGAATAAGACCCAGTAGACATGTATATTTCTCTCAGTTCAGCTTTACTATTTTCATTATGTCTTTTCATAATATTTCTATATTTCAGATTTTATGCATCTTATGTTTGGGCCATTGTACTACATATTCAGTTTGCATTTTAGAAAAACTTATCAGTATTTTAGCATGTCTAGTTATCTTTTAGCTTGCATATCTCGCATGCTCAGTACATTCCAAGTACTGATCACATACTCTTTATGATATATCCTATCATGATGTAGGTTTAGGCGCTCAGTCTCAGCATCGCGATTAGTACGCTCTATTGCCACATCCGACACTACTAGTGGTGAGTCCTCATCATCCGAGGATGGATTTCCATGAATATTTTCTTTTAATTATTTCAGTTTTCAGTATTTAAAGTTAGCTGGGAACTTGTCCTAGGAACTCATCAGTAGTAGAGGGTTTTAGACTTAGAGTCAGACATTTTGGCTTGTTTTGGTCTAGTACCATTGTTCAGACTTGGTTTTATTTTCTGAACTTATTCAGATTGCTACACCACTTATTTATGCAAACTAGTTTAGCTTCCGTGTAGTTTTTATTAGTCAGAATCCTTAGTGTATATCAGGCCATGGGTTAGCTTGGGGTCACTTGTGGCTCTAAGCATCATGTTACATCTAGGGTGTAGACTTAGGGAATAAGAAACTTGGTATTAGAGCGTCAAGTTTAAGGTGTCCTAGGGTGTCTGAAAGCCACGTTAAGTAGAGTCTTTTTATAGGTGTGAAGCGTGCCATACTTATGAGAGAGAGAGACTATGAAATGTTTTAAGGAAACTCTACTTCTTTCATGATTCAATATCGTGCTATAGAGTCTAACTCTATATACCTTCCTAATTTGTGCTCTTTACATTTTAGATAATGCCTCCTCGCAGAAACAATGCCTGCAATGGTAATCCTTCTATTCTAGATCACGAGGTTACAAATGCTGAGTTCCACAATGCCATCCAAATATTGGCACAAGATATGACTTCCCAAGATAATCAACAAGCACATGATCCTGTTAACCTAAATGGTGGGTCAGCTACCGCCAAAGTTAGAGATTTCATCCATGTGAATCTGCTAGAGTTCTTGGGGTCAAAGGTTGGTGAAGACGCATAAAACTTCACTGATGAGGTGAAGAAGATTCTTGAGGTTATGAAGGTGACTAGTGCAGAGAGTGCTGAGCTAGCTTCCCATTAGCTCAAGGATGTGACTCACATCTGGTTCACCCAATGAAAGGATAGTAGGGGTAGGAATATAACTCTTATGACTTGGGACTACTTTGTTAGGGGATTTTCTCGATAGGTTCTTCCCAAGGGAGTGTAGGGAGGCAAAGGCTGAGGATTTTATGAATTTAAGGTAGGCATTGATGTTAATTCAAGAGTATGGGTTAGAGTTCATTCAACTCTCCAAGTATGCTCCAAAGATGGTGGCCGAGCCAAAGGCCAGGATGAGTAAGTATATTTCTGGTGTTTTTGACTTAGTGAAGAAGGAAAGAAGAATAACTATGTTGATTAGCGATATGGACATCTTCATACTCATGACTTATGCTTAACATATTAAGGAAGAGAAACCGAAAGAGAGGGAGAGAGAGAATAAGAAGGCTAAGACAAGTAACTTTGACTACAGCCAGCAGAGGACTGGGGGTGGGAGAAAGTCTTCCTTCTAGCAGAGGTCATCCAGACCAGCACCTTCTTCAGCTAGTGCTCCATCTCTCAGACCTCGACATGATCAGAAGAATAGAGTATCAGGCTCTAAGTCTCAGGGTTGCGTTATAAGTAGCCATATTTTTGTAGTGTGCCCTAAGTATGGTAAGAACCATCTTAGTGAGTGCCTTGCTGGCAGGGAGGGGTGTTTTGGTTGCAAACAGATTAACCATAGGCTGAGGGAGTGCCTCTCTGCCAAGCAGGGACAAGGAGGTAGTCGAGCTCAAACCACTACTTCAGCAGCTCCAGCAGGTTTCATAGCTCAACAGAGTACTACTTCTGGTGCATGCAGTGGTCAATGCCAAAAATTTCCTCTGTGCCATGTCATCTCATCAGGATCAGGAGAGTTCCAAGGACATAGTCACTGGTATGTATAAAGTCTTCTCTTTTGATGTTTATGATTTACTAGACCTTGAGGCTTTACTATCTTTTGTAACCCCCTATATTGTATGCAAATTTGGAGTCAATCCTAAAAAACTTCTAGAACCCTTTTCGATTTCCACTCAAGTGGATGAGTCAGTCATTGTAAATAGCATATATATAAAATGCCCAGTCTCAGTCCTCCATATAGTCACCTAAACTAATAGTAGAATTAGATATGACCGATTTTGATATTTTTCTTGGCATGGATTGGCTGCATGCCTGTTATGCCTTAGTCGGCTGCAGAACCAGAGTCGTCAAATTTTAGTTTTCCGATGAGCCTATCTTAGAATGGAGGGTAAGTCCTCTAATGTCAAAGGGTTATTTCATATCTTACCTCAAAGCTAGAAAAACAATCTCAAAATGGTGTATTTACCATATAGTTCGAGTTAAGGATTTCAAGTCTGAGACCCCATCTCTCCAATCAGTTTCGGTAGTCAGTGAATTCCCCGAAGTATTTTCTGAGGATCTGCCTGGAGTCCCTCCTGGGTGGGAGATTTACTTTGGGATAGACCTTCTCCTAAATATGCATCCATATCTATTTTTCCTTATGGAATGGCTCCAGGTGAGCTTAAGGAATTAAAAGATCAGTTGAAAGACTTCCTAGATAAAGGTTTCATTAGATCCAACATCTTGCCATGGGGTGCTCTAGTTCTCTTCGTGCGTAAGAAAGTTAATTCTCTCAGAATGTGAATCGACTACCGTCAGTTGAACAAGATCACAATTAAGAATAAATATCCTATCCTTAGGATTAATGACTTATTTGACCAGCTTCAGGGTGCCAGTTATTTTTCCAAGATAGATCTCAGATCCGGTTATCATCAGCTTAGAGTTAGAAAAAGTGACATTCCAAAGACAACCGTCAGAACTCGGTATGGTCACTATGAATTTATGGTTATGTCTTTTTGACTAACAAATGCTCCTGCATCTCTTATGGACTTGATGAACATGGTATTCAAGCAGTACTTGGATATGTTTGTCATTGTCTTTATCGATGACATCATAATTTATTCTTGGAGTGAGGAGGAACATGTATACCATTAGAGGTTTGTGCTGCAAACTCTTAATGATCGCCAGTTATTCACTAAGTTCAGTAAGTGTGAGTTTTGGTTGCAGTCTATTGCTTTTCTTGGTTATGTGGTGTCCAGTAAGGGCATTCGAGTTGATTTGCAAACAATAAAGGCAGTAAAGAACTGGCCTAGACCCACTTCTCCATCAAACAGTAGGAGCTTTTTAGGTTTGGTTGGGTACTATAGGAGGTTTGTTGAGGGGTTTTCATCCATAGGTGCCTCATTGACAAGGTTGACTCATAAAAAAATCAAGTTTTAGTGGTCCAATGAGTGTGAAAAGTTCTTCTAGGAATTAAAGACTAGGTTGACCACAACTCCAGTTTTAACCTTACCAGAGGGTTCAGATGGATTTGTTGTGTATTGTGATACATCTAGAGTTGTCTTGGGTTGTGTTTTGATGCATCATGACAAGGTAATTGCCTATGCTTCTAGACAACTTAAGATTCATGAGAAGAACTATCCAACTTATGATCTTGAGTTAGCAACAATAGTTTTCTGCTTGGAAATTTGGAGACACTACTTGTACGGTGTTCATATGGATGTGTTTACCGACCATAAGAGCCTCCAATATGTGTTCACTCAGAAGTAGTTGAATCTTCGACAGAGAAGGTGGCTTGAACTCC
This sequence comes from Jaltomata sinuosa, assembly GCA_003996215.1. Lineage (NCBI taxonomy): Eukaryota > Viridiplantae > Streptophyta > Magnoliopsida > Solanales > Solanaceae > Jaltomata > Jaltomata sinuosa. The sequence goes on from QJPP01007366.1 coordinate 138,150, forward strand.
TTAAGGATTATGGCATAAGTTTGCTTTACCATCCGGGTAAGGCCAATGTAGTGGCTGTGCACTTAGCAGGTTGTCTATGGTTTGTGTATCATAGGTTGAAGAAGAAAAAAAGGAGTTAAATAAGTATTTTCATAGGCTTTCTCATCTAGGGGTTTGCCTTATGGATTCAGCAGATGGTGGTGTTATAGTTCAGAATGGGTCAGAGTCTTCATTGGTAGTTGAGGTGAAGAAGAAACAAGACAATGATCCTATCTTGCATTAGTTAATGGGTGCTGTCCACCAACAGAGAGTAGAGGTTTTCTTCCAAGAGGGAGATGGTGTACTTCATTATCAGGGTTGGTTATGCATTCCAGCTGTTGATGATTTAAGGTAGTGGATTTTAATAGAGGCTCATAGCTCTAGATACTCCATTAATCCATGTGCCACCAAGATGTACTGTGACCTACGGGAAGTCTATTGGTGGAATGTCTTGAAGAGGGATATTGTTAACTTTGTGGCTAAGTGTCCCAACTGCCAATAGGTGAAAGTGGAACATCAGAGACTGGGAGGTATGACTCAGGATATTGACATTCCTACTTGAAAGTGGAAAGTGATCAATATGGACTTCATTACAGGTTTACCACGTACTCACCAACACCATTATTCTATTTTGGTGATAGTAGATAACGTGACTAAGTCAGCCCACCTTTTGCCTATCAAGACTACTGATTCAATAGAGGATTATGCCAGACTCTACATCCCTGAGTTAGTCAGATTGCATGGGGTTCCCTTGTCTATCATTTCAGATAGGGGTACTCAGTTTACATCCCAGTTCTAGAAGTCTTTCTAGAAAGGTCAGGGTACTCAAGTAAATCTCAACACAAGATTTCATCTGTAGACAAATGGTCAGGAAGAGCGTACCATATAGACTTTAAAGGATATGTTGAGGGCTTGTGTGATTGATTTCAAAGGCAATTGGGATGATCACTTACCCCTTATAGAGTTCACCTACAATAACAACTTCTTTTCTAGCATTCAGATGGCACCATATGAGGTGCTTTATGGGCAGAGGTGTAGATCACCTATTGGCTTGTTTGAGGTAGGTGAAGAAGCATTGATAGGGCTAGACTCAGTTCATGATACTATGGAGAAAGTTCATCTCATTAGGGAGAGGCTGAAGGCTGCTCAAAATCATCAGAAATCTTATGCAGATGTGAGGAAAAAAGACTTATAGTTTAAAGTCGATGATATGTGTCACCTATGAAGGGAGTGATGAGGTTTGGTAATAAGGGGAAGCTTAGTCCCTGCTATACAGGTACCTACATGATTTTGAGGAGAGTTGGCAGGGTGGCTTATGAGTTAGAGTTGCCTGCAAAGTTAGCTTCGGTGCACCCAGTCTTTCATGTATCCTTGTTAAAGAAGTGCATCGGTGATCCTGCCTCAGTTGTGCCATTAGAAAGTGTGGGTGTGAAGGATAGTCTCTCTTACAAAGAGGTCCCAGTCGAGATTCTTGATCGTCAGGTTCATAAGCTGAGGAACAAGGAAGTCGCATTGGTGAAAATCCTTTGGAGGAACCAGCCAGTGGAGGGAGCTACTTGGGAAGCAGAAGCAGATATGATGACCATGTACCCTCACTTCTTTTCTTCCAGTTTAGTTTTAGCTTGAGGTAACAGTTTCCTCGTTAGTATTCCCCCAGTTGATTCTCATGCTCCCAGTATGCATGCATGTCTCATTACTTCAGTATAGTTACATTTCAGTTAGAAATTAGTCATGGTGTTAGTATTTTGTCCTTAATATAAAGTTTGGTGGGATTGCATCTCTTTCCCTACCATCTCAGCTTAGTTAGTCTTTATTTGAGAATGAATGGTCCCAAAAGGGAGATATTATAATACCTCGGAATCTGAACCAATTTTAGACTAGCATTCAAACTTTTTTTTGCAGGTTTTAAGCCCCATGGGCAGGGCTATGAGCCATCAGCCCAGTCAAGAGAGCTGTCCCTGTCTTCTTAGCTTTAGCGAGCTGGCCAATAAGCCGTGAGACCACTCATGGAAATGGTCCAGCGGACCACCCAGTCTCTTTCAGTGCAATGGTCAAGGCAATGAGCCGTGTTAGGTCCCATTTACTATGAGCCTCAACTGTGGGATCAGTCCAGAGAGTCACTTGACCTAAGAGGACTCACTAACATCTGACAAATATAGTGGCCTGGAAGCTCTAGTCACGTGCCTGGGAAGAGACTCCTGAATCTGCATCATCAAAGGATGCATCCCAAGATATACGTCAGTACTATAGGATGTACCGAGTATGTTAGCGATGCATGAGTCATGATAAAAAATTTTTAAAACATGCTAAGGATGAACTTGTTACATAAAGAAAGAACATGAATAAATATCAAGGTATAAAACATGAAACATGAAATAAAGCTTAAGTTTCATAGTATAGAATCATATGTCTTCATAGCTTGAAAATAAACATGCGGGAGTTTTTCTTAACTGACATTAAACCATGATGAGCTACATGAAGTCCAGTGTCATATACCCCCACTGAAAAGAGCTATCCTAACCAGCCAAAGTTAGAACCATTTCGTACCAGGATCCTGTCATGATAAGCCACAGAGGGAAACCTACGGTGGCAACGTAGTTTTGGACTTGGGTTATCTGAACCCTCATCTCTCGGTGCTAAATACTACTCCCAAAACATATAACATGAGCTCATATACTTGTGACATATCTGATGCCAAATTTATTCATAATGTGTTCACACCCTGGATCATCATACTACTCATAAATTAGGATTTAGAAATCGATTCAGGAGCATTGATGGAACATCGGGTGTCTTGTCTTGCATAATACTTTATAACTTGTGAAATTTGCATACTTCATGACTTGTAAAACTTTGCATGACTCTAGTTCAATTTCATAATACATATATTTTCATAGAATATAGGAACTAGGCATGCACATGCTTGAAAACCCATAAGGAACATGCTATCAAAATCCAATTTGCGTAAATCAACTTCATGCCTTGTAGGAATTTCCATGGTTAAACTTCAATTTATGAAATACGAGTTAACATGTAAAAACCTATGTGAAATCATGCAATTTTAATAGTAGTTTCATAATCAAATCATGAGAAGACCATATTTAGCAAAACCCGTGAGAATCGAATAAGAACCCTAATTTGAAGACCATGAAATCAAAATTTGAATTAGGGGTTTTGGGCACAAGGGTGAAAGGAACCCATTGTTGATTACCCACATACCTTGATTGAATACAACCCACTTGAATTGGAAAGACTTAGGAGGCTTGAACTTGGAGCTTGAGACTTGAAGCTTGGAGAAGAAGTTTCCTTGTTGGGAGAAGAGTGAAGTAATGAGAAGGAACTTAGGCTAATGAGGGTTAAAACTCTTCTTTAAATTGTCAAAATGACATCATTTAGGAGTTAAAAGAGTGGGTAATAACTAAAATACCCCAGGGACTTAATTAAGAAAAAGCTGGACAAATGGTGGGTGTCAGGGACCACAGGTCAGTTCTACGGGTCGTCGTTTGAATCATGACCCGTGGTTCCACTCGTGGTTCCTGACAGGAACTTTCAGGCTGCAGAAGCATTTCTATGGGTCAACAGGATGGACCCATAGAATGAACGACATATCATCTTTTGGAGTCGTGGTTCCTGGGGACCTAGCTGGTCCTTGGTCAAACCATCAGTCAGGACTACGACTCGTCGTTTTGATGACGAGTCATGGAATGGAGTCGTCATTTCAGAGGGACTTGCCAACCCTCTGATCTGAGTTCCACAAGTGGATAGGATGGACCCGCGGTTTGAACCACGGTCCGTAAAACCAACTCGTGGTTCCATACCAGAGGCTGAATCAATCAAAGGGAATCATAATTCCATTCCACGACCCGTGGTTCAAACCACGGTCCATGGTTTGGACCCGTCATTCCTAAAACATGAATTTTTTCTGAGGTTTTAACTTAGATAGCTGGTTTGATTTTCGGGGTGTTACAATTCACTTGAGTACTAAGACCTTTCTGAAATAACCTCCAAAACTAGGATGTAAACTGAGTAGCCCTATCTATGATGATAGACAAGGGAACCCCATGCAACTTGACTATCTCACGGATGTAGAGTCTGGCATAGTCCTCTGCTGAATCAATAGTCTTAATCGCCAAAAAGTGGGTTGACTTAGTCATACTGTCTACTATCACCCAGATGGAATTATGCTATCAACGAGTATGCGGTAAGCCTATAATGAAGTCCATATTGATCACTTCCCACTTTCAAGTAGGAATGTCAATATCCTGTGTCATACCACCCAATCTCTGACATTCTACCTTTACTTGCTAGTAGTTGGGGCACTTAGCCACAAAATCTATAATGTCTCTCTTTATGCCATTCCACCAATATACTTCCCTTAGATCACGGTACATCTTCGTGGCACTAGGATGAATAGAATACCTGAGCTGTGAGCCTTGGTCAAAATCCACTATCTCAACCCATCTACATCTGGAACATATAACTGACCCTGATAGCTAAGCAAAATATCTTCCGCTTGGGTGAAAACTTCTACTCTCTGCTGATGAACTGCACCTTTCAATTGATGCAAGATAAGATCACTGTCTTGTTTCTCCTTCACCTCAACTACCAAAGAAGATTCTGATCCATTCTGAACTATAACACCACTGACCGCAAAGTCTGTAACGTGAACCCTAAACAAGCAAGCGTATGAACATCTTTAGCAAATTCTTTCTTTCCTTTCTCAAGTAGTGACACACTACCCATATATAATCTACTAAGTGCATCCACCACTACATTGGCCTAACCCGGATGGTAAAGCACACATGTCATAATACTTAAGAAGCTCAAGTCACCTTCTTTGGTGAAGGTTTAAATCCTTCTGAGTGAACATATACAAGAGAATCTTATGGTCAATAAACACATCCACATGGATACCATACAAGTAGTGCCTCCAAATCTTCAAAGCAAAAATCACTGCCTCTAACTGAAGATCATGAGTCAGGTAGTTATTCTCATTAACCTTAAGCTGTTTGTAAGCATAGGCAATGAACTTGCCACGCTGCATCAGAACACAACCTAAGCTAACTCTAAATACATCACAATACACAACAAAGCCATCTAGACCCTCTAGTAAAGCCAAAATTGGAGTTGTAGTCAACCTAGTCTTCAATTTTAGGAAGTTCTTTTTTACACTCATCGGACCACTGAAACTTAATCTTCTTGTGGGTCAAACTGGTCAATAGGGAAGCTATGGATGAAAACCCTTCAAAAAACCTCCTGTAGTACCTAGCCAAACCTAAAAAGCTTCTAATGTCTGTCAAATAAGTGGGTCTAGGCTAGTTCTTGACTGCTTCTATCTTCTGTGAGTCCACCTGATTACCCTTACGGGACACCACATGACCCAAAAAAGTAATTGACTGCAACAAGAACTCATACTTACTATACTTAACAAATAACTGGCAATCCTTGAGAGTCTGCAATACAACCCTCAAATGGTTTGTATGCTCTTTCTCACTCTGAGAATAAACAAGAATGTCATCTATAAAGACAATAATGAACATATCCAAGTACTATTTAAACACCCTGTTCATCAAGTCCATGAAAGCTACATGAGCATTCGCTATTCTAAAAGACTTTACCATAAATTCATAGTGACCATACTGAGTTCTGAAGGTTGTATTCAAAATGTCACATTCTCTAACTCTGATCTGATGATAACCAGATCTGAGGTCAGTTTTGGAGAAATAGCTGGCACCCTAAAGCTGGTCGACAAGTTATCAATCTTAGGGATAGGATACTTATTCTTGATTATGACCTTGTTCAACTGATGATAGTCAATCCACATTCTGAGAGAACCATATTTCTTACACACGAAGAGGACAGAAGCACCCCATTAAGATATGTTGGGTCTGATAAAACCTTTATCTAAAAGGTATTTCAACTGATCCTTCAATTCTTTAAGATTGGCTGGAGCTATTCTATAGGGAGGAATAGATATAGGCTGCATATCTAGGTGAAGTTTTTTCCCAAAGTCAATCTCCTTCTCAGGAGGGACTCCAGACAAATCCTCATGAAATACTTTAGGGAACTCATTTACTTCTAGAACTGACTGGAGAGACGGGGTTTCAGACTCAAAATCCATAACTCGAACTATATGATAGACATACCCCTTTGCGATTATTTTCCTAGCTTTGATATGAGATATAAAATGACCTTTTAACATTGGAGGACTAACCCACTATTCTAAAATGGGTTTATTAGGAAACTAAATTTTTACGACTCTGGTTCTGCAGTTGACTGAGGAAAAATAGATATGTAGCCAATCAATGACAAGAATGATGTCAAAATTTATCATCTCTAATTCCACTGAATCTACTGAGGTGACTCTATGGAGGAAGGAAACTAGGCAATTTATGTATACCTTCTTAGCTAGGACTAACTTACCAACTGGAGTGGAGACATAGAAGGGTTCTAGGAGCTGTTCGGGATTGATTCCAAACTTACATACAACATAAGGGGTCACAAAAGATAGTGAAGCCCTTGGGTCTAACAAAGCATAAACATCAATAGAGAAGACTCGTAACATACCAGTGACTACATCAGGTGATTCCTCCTGGTCCTAGCGAGATGAGATAGCATAGAGGCAGTTTTGGCGCTGACCGCCATCTGTGTTAGAAGTGGCATCCTACTGAGCTGTATGGCTTGTTGGAGCTGCTAAAGTAGTACCCTGAGCCTTTCCACCTCCACTATTCTGTATGATTGAGGGCCAATCCTTAATCTTATGACCTATCTGTCCACATCCAAAACATCCACCTTAGCTATAGGGACACACTCCCCAGGGTGGTTTTACCACACTTATTGCAAACACGGTAAGTAGTCTCTTTATCAATATTTTCTTGAGAACGAGGGCCTATTGCCCTAACTGTATGATCATGCCTGGTACTGGGGGATGGGAAAAAAGCACTAGCTGATGATGGAACTGGTCCTGATGACCTCTTCTGAAACAAAGACCGGTGTCCATCTCTGGACCTCGAATGACTGAAACTCAAATCCTCTATTCTAGCCCTCTTGTTCTCCCTTTCCTTCTCTTTTAGTTTATCCTCCTCAATCTGCTAAGCATGGGTTATGAGCCTAGACATATACATATCCCCCAATAACATTACCGTCCTTCATTCTTTCTTCACCAAGTTAGATACCCCAGAAACAAACTTACTCATGCTAGCCTTTGGCTTGGCCACCATAGCTAGAGTATACCTGGAAAGTTGAGTGAACTTCAGCCTATACTCTTAGACTGACATCGATCCTTGTCTCAAATCCATGAACTCTTTAGCCTTACCTCTCTCAACTCCCTTGGGAAGAACCTATCTAGAAAAGCCTCAATGAAGCACTCCCAAGCCATAGGAGCTGTATTTCTACCCCTACCTTCCTTCCACTAAGTGTACCAAATGTGAGCTACATCCTTGAGCTAGTAGGAAGCTAGCTCAACACTGTCAATACCAGTCACCAGTATCACCTCAAAAATCTTTTTCACCTCATCAATGAAACCCCAAAAACTTTGGCGGGTTCATACGGATGAAATCTCTAACTCTGGCAGCAACTGTCCTACCATTTGGGTTAGTAGAAGCAGGAGCCTGCTAATTAGCCTAGATGGTCATCACCTGAGCTAACATCTGGATGGCGTTACAAAACTCAACATTCGTAACTTCATGGTCTGGAACTGGAGGATGAGCATTACAGGTGTTGGCTCTGTAAGAAGGCATGATCTAAAATGCATAAAGAATGGATTAGAAAGGAGAAATAGATTTAAAATCTATCACATGATAAGGAACATAAAAGAAGTAAAGTTTTCCTAAAATGACTGGTAGCTTCCCTCTCATAAGTATGGCATGCTTCACACCTATTAAAATGACTCTACTTAATGCAACTTCTAGACATCCTAGGATATTTGAACCTAATGCTTTGATACCAAGTTTGTCATGCCTCGAGACTACCCCTAGATGTAACGTATGACATGAAACCACAAGTGATCTCAAGCTAACCCTTGGCCTTAGCATGACTTAAACATGAACAATAAATATACTGAGCGGAAGCTTAACTAAAATAAGAAGCACCAAATCTATAAACAAAAGAGACTGAAGGTAACAAATTTGAATACACTGCCTAACTGTGTCTGGAAAGCCTCTACAAACTGATAAGATAAGTTGCTGGGACAAGATCCCCAACTAACTCTAAGTAATGAAAGGAAGACATAAAGTTAAGTAAAACTCATAAACTAGTGCTAGAAGGTTGAGGACTCACCAACTTTGACTGGAAATCCTGCTAGGTCTAGCCATGAGTCGAGGAGCGAACGCCTAAATCTACATCATAATAAAATGCAACACAAAGAGGTATGTGATAAGTACTGTGGAATGAACTGAGTATGTGAGATATGCATGAATTATGATAAAACATACTTGAAAACATGTTTAAGGCTAAAATCATGCAATAGTAGTAAAACTGCTGTAATGAATCAAAGAAATATCATAAGCTGAAAACGTGTTCATACTCATAAAGCATAAGTAGTAATTCTAAATCTTGAAAGCTAAGATTCATATACATTCAAAATACTTAAAACTATTTCCGTGGGAGTTTTTTGTAACTGACATAGATCATGTGAGCTACATAGAATTCAACTTCTGTACCCTAGTTGGCAGAGCTGTCTTGTATAGCGCTGAGGTACTAGACCATATTTAGATTGGAACCACTATCATGAGCCTATCAGGCAAATAAATCCTACACTAGCAATGTAGTTTCAGACTTGAGTTATCTACAACCCTTGTCAGCTCGGTGCTAAATACTACTCTCAAAATATCCTATATAGCTCATACATAACATATAATATATCTAGATGTAAAAGTTATTGATAAATCATGTGGACATATCTGGATATCATACTATTCATGAAAACATAATTCTTAAAACTTGAGATCATATTATTTGAACATGCCAATTTTACTTGAAAATATGTAGTAATCTCAAATTATGCTAAATTCATTTTCAAATCATGAGTTTAAGAAATACTTATATAAACTCGTGCTAAATCATGTATTTAATATTAGAAATTATATATTGATGTAAATAAACTAAATTCACAAGAATTTCATAATTTTGGTAAGAACCCTAGTTTTATAGATTTCATGAAAATAAAAGTAAACTTGAAGTTTTGGGCATAAGGCTAAAATAAAACCTTTACTAAAAACCCACATACCTAAACTTGAAGACTTCTTAGCTTAGAACTTAGGGATGGAGTATTAGGGAAGAGCCCTAGGTCTTGAAGCTTGAGAGAAAAAACTTTTCCTTGATTCTGATGTTGGAACGTAAGAATGAGAAGGAAATTGTCTAAGGGTGAACAATACCCTTCTAAGTAGGCCTAAAATGATATAGCTTAGGATGTATGAGAGCACAAAAAGACTGAAATACCCCTAGATTAAAATTAGAAGTTGCAGAAATTTCCTGCCAGACAGGCTTGTCCGACGGCCCATTGGACCTACCACGACCTATTTAGGACCATCGAGATGGGACTGGCTGGGTTGGTCCACTATCCCTTTCCCATGATGGAGGATGATGGCCTATGATAACTCTCATTGCATGTCACCTTTTCGTTAGGATAAGGGTGGCTGGCTGAGCCCCTTGTCAATTCCCATGGCGTGTTCTCATGGCTCGTGGTACTTCCCATGACATGTGGCCAAACATCGTGGGTAGGAAAAGATGAGGCAGTTTACATGGTTATCCCAATTGGCCATCGTGCCTTACATAACCCGTGGCACATGCCTGTGGCACCTGGAGAATGCAAAAATTGCTGAGATTTTCCGAGCCTAACATGGGTTTGAATTTTAGGGTGTTACATAAGATTGAAAAGTGATTCTAAGTTCTAAAAGTGTGCAAATTGTTGGTAGAATCATAAAGTTGAAAAAATGTGAGAAATTGCTAGAATTTTAAAGTCTTTCTTTTGAGAGGATTTGTTGATGTGGGTGGCTTGAAAACCCTCAAATTGTGCATAATGTGTTTACTTTGTGAAAAATGGTGAACTTAGTATAATTGTCAAAGCATGAAAATGCTAATAGAAGATGTTTTCCATGCCTAATTTGTGCATAATTTGTGGGTGGAAAACTTGAAAAGAGGGATAATGATCTTGAATGAATTGTACATGATTTTGTTTGAAAATAGTGTCATAGCCATGGATGTTGTTGAAATAGGGAAGTCTCAGTACCCTATACGATAGCTATCAGTACCATGCTATAGAATTAAGTGTGGGGTCATCCTGACATTTTGAACACTTGATTTTATAGCCGGTTAAAAGGTGAACTAACTTGTGCTATTTGTGTGTATTGATAGGTACCATATCACCCAAGGGAAAAGGTGTTGCGTCTGGTAAGGGAACAAAAAGAACTCGGAAGGGAGAGACATCTGGGACTGTTGAGGTACGGCCACCACCCGAGATGGCTAGAAAATTTGGTCTCAAGGCTATGGAAGAACATGGTAAAGAATGGTTTCAGCTGCAAAGGGCAACCAAGTAATACCCTGAGGAGCAAATTGATGATGGGAGACTTCACTTGTTATACGTAGAGATCCATGATAGGGTACACGAGTTAGGATTTGCCTATATTTTTAAAGACTCGAGTGAGTGCAACCTTACCTTGGTATAAGAGTTATATGCCAATTGGGACACCTCTTCATATAATAGCAGGGCTATCAAAATAAGGGGAAAGGTCATCTAATTCACCATCAAGGCATTAAATGAATTCCTCAACACCCCTCTCGTTAATCCAGAGCCATATTATTACCTGCAAGATGTGCCCTCTTACCATGACATTCATCACACTTTTTGTGGGCTGAACTCCTCGACTCGATGGGCTAGAAATTTGAATACTGGAAAACCCAACACCCTGCCATATGCACATTTAACCAAAGAGGCACGGGTGTGGTTGAAACTTATTTGCATTTCTCTTCTCCCTGGGACACACACCTCGAATGTTACTCGCGATCAGGTGGTATCGGTCTACATGCTCATGAAGAATATGCCCATCAATGTAGGAGTAATTTTAAGGGGAAGTATGATGCAATATCGAAAGAATATGTAGTAGAGGTACTACTATGGAGACACATTGACTTATTTTCTATGCTGAAAGAAGGTTGAGGATGAGCGTGCAGATTGTCTCTTTCCTGGTGATCTAGCACCCACTGATATGAGAAAGATTAAGGAGCCATACATGGTAAGTGATGTACCCTCATTGTCAATTGCCGAGCACCATGTGCGTGATGATAACTATATGGGTAGGATGTTTGGGATGGATCAATTGGATTGTGGAGCAGAGGTAGGCCAGCCATAGAGAAGGAGATAGCTGGAGTAGTAGCTAGGTACCCATGACCCCTAGTGCTATGTTCATGTTCAAGGTGGGTCCAGACTTCACTGAGCCTCTTGATGATGATGATCCCATGGTGATAGCAAATAAAGAGGATGATTAGAAGGATGATGAGGGCATGACCCATATGGCCAAGGATGATAAGGACTTTTCTTATGCTCCAGCTGACAATGATAAGTAGTAGACCAGGAAGTTTTTGTTTCTCTACCGCTTCTATTTTGCATTACTTCAAGAACTGGGGACAATGCTATTATTTAAGTATGGGGTGGGGAAATGAAATTTCCTTATGATTCTTAGCTATGTTTGTCATTCCTTGTGGGATATTATTTGCATTGTCATATCTATGTATATTGTTTATCGAGTTGTATTCATCTAGCTAGGTTATCGTGTCTTTTGGTGGTTTTATTTGGTTTGGATTTTGGATTAAGCTTTGGTATGTAATAGCTAGTAATGGTTGGATGACTTGTAGTAAATAGCTATGTGCCATCTTCCATCCACGTATCTAGCCATTTTAATGGTAATTAGTTAGGTTTCCATAGTTTTGTTGTATTTTTTTAGTTTCTAGGTTGGGTTCCTCAAGTTTTTTTCAGTGCTTTACCTGAGGATAGTCCCTTTGAACTGAATAGATTTTTTTAAGGTTGATGTCCATCATAGATTAGTAACTTTTTCCTATGATGGATGGATAACGATTGTCTTAAGGTAAAATTAGTCACAGGTTGTAGAGAATTAGAAACCAACACCGGTTGAATGCTAGGTGCTTCACTTAAGTCCTCATTGTACGTTATGGATAGTGCACTCTAAAAAAAACATAATCAATAGGACATATGCTCTTTAGCTGGACTCTAAAATGTAAAGATGGACTTAATAATATTCATTAAATTTGTTTATGTTGTGAATATGTAGTTGTAGCATGCCATTCTCAAACCATTGTGCCATGTGTGGTGAGTGTTTGCTTTGTTTCTCGAATATCTTGACATCTAGAACTTGCCCCGTGTGTGACAAAAATAAAGCATAACATCAAATTATGGGATATGATCATGACATTTCTTTGTGAGGCATTTCTTTTGACTATTGTTGTCACACCCTAAGCCTACACCCTGGACGTAACATGGGACCTAGAACTACAAGTGGCTCCAAGTTAACCCTTCATGCTGGCATAATTCATGAGCAATTGAATAGAAACATATAAACCGAAAAACATTATGCGGAAGATGAAATGTGTGCTGAGCTCTTGAAGAGTACTATAATAAAATGAACTTGTGTAAACTGAAATACAAAGACATTTGAAAACTGATATAACCAACTGAATGACTGTCTATGAAGCCTCTACTAACACTGAACTACAGTTAGCCGGAACATGACCCTCAACTATATTTAATCAATGTATATAGAACTGAAATAACTGCTATGACTACTAACTGATTGTAGTTCTTGAAAAAGGAGAACTCGTTCCCTGCTGCCTGGAAGTTTCAATATGTCTGACCATGATCCTGGGAGCTAGCACTGAAACCTACATCATAAAATAATGTAGTGCAAGAAAAGTATGCGATTAGTACTTTGCATGTACTGAGCATGTGAGATAATACACTATCTTTGAAATCATGAGAAAACATGTATATACTGAAAACATAACTGAAAATTAGACTAAGTATAGATGTCTGAGAATGCATAAGTCAAACTGCAGAATATAAGCTCTTTTGCTGAAGAGGGTGTAAATCATGTTTCTGAATTATAATTATGAGATCATGATATTTAAACATATGTAAAACTGTTACTTGGAGATCCATAGACTAAAAAGATGAGTTGCGTTTGTAAGTCATGAATTAGTACAACTGAGATGAAAACCATGAGTCATGCCAAAAGTCATGTCTAAAGTAAATCCTTAGGAGAGTTTCTTTTACTGAGCATGCTGAAATAAGTGAACTGATGCAATGACCATGTAGATAGCATAAAATTGAGTAATACTGAACTGAATAACTAACTACAAGGTCATGCAATAGCTAAATCTGAACTGTGAGAGATACTGTTAACCGACATACCCTAAGCTGAGCTAACTATGGGGCTAACTTGTAACCCTGGCTGAGAGAGTGTTCATACTTTTCCAAGGGTACAAACACTGGCTGGCATGGATCCACTAATCTGATGTCCAAAAAGGACTAAGGTATCAAGCCTGATCTGACAGGTGACCCTTTAGAACCTACAGTGGTGCCATAGTTCTGAGACTTGATGACTTCTATTAAAGGTCTCAGCCTAACTGATGGGTGAGCCTTCATCCCCGCATCCACTCAGTGCTAAGTACTACTCTCAACTAAATATATAAGTATACTCACATACTATATAGCTCAAATACTGACTTTTGGAGAATGCAAAGTAATACTGAGACTGAAAGCATTTAAATCATGTAATTCTGAATAACTGGGCATCTATCTGAAAATGCATGAAACATAAAATGATCTAGTGTTCATAAACCCACCATCCTAAGATATTGAATTACTGTCAACAATTTTAGAATCTAAATTAAATATGCAATACAAAATCATAGTTCGAAGTCATAGGTTAGACAACATGCTGAGGGGAGCGCACCGTGCATGGGGGACATCATGAAGGGGAGCGCACCGCGCATAAAGTATTATAGTCAGGCTTCTATTGGACTACTATATTCAAAGATGCGACAACTTTCGTCAAGAGTTATGATCAATGCTAGAGGATTGGAGCTATTTCAAGAAGGCATGATATGCCTCTGCAAAATATCCTTGAGGTGAATATCTTTGATGTATGGGGAATCAAATTTATGGGACCCTTCCCACCTTCCTTCGGCAATAAGTATATACTTATTGCGGTGGATTATGTGTCCAAGTGGGTAGAAGCAGTCGCCCTTCCAACCAATGATGCAAAGGTAGTATTGAAGTTTGTCAAGAAGAAATATTCACAAGATTTGGTACTCCACGAGCTATAATCAGTGATGGTGGGACGCATTTCATCAATAATTAGTTCAGCAAGTTGTTAGCTAAGTATGGGGTGAGTCACAATGTAGCTACTGCATATCATCCCCAAATGAGTGGCCAGGTTGAGGTATAAAATAGGGAAGTGAAGCAGATTCTGGAGAATACCGTGAATGCACAGAGAAAAGATTGGGCTGAGAAGCTTGATGATGCACTATGGGCGTATAGAACTGCCTACAAAACACCCATTGGAGCTTCTTCGTATCGGCTTGTATATGGTAAGGCTTGTCATCTGCCAGTCGAGTTGGAACACCAAGCCTATTAGGCTATAAAGAAGCTAAATCTGGATGATGAACTGGCTGGGCGGAAGAGGCAAATGCAGCTTAACGAACTTGATGAGTTTAGGTTACAAGCGTATGAGAATGCCAAGCTCTATAAGGAGAAGATGAAGAGGTGGCATGACAAGCATATCCTTCTGCGCTCATTTGAACCTGGCCAACAGATCCTCCTATTCAACTTAAGGATGAAGCTTTTCCCTGAAAAGCATAAGTCTAAGTGGTCTGGACCATTTGAGGTAGTGCGGATAACTCCGCATGGCGCAGTTGAACTCAAGAAGAATGGCGACACAATTACGTTCTTGGTGAATAGTCAAAGGGAGAAGCACTTTTGGTCTGAGGATGTGGACAGGGAGAAAACCTCAATCACCCTATCGGATGAGTGATCTTTGAGGTTGCATCGTGCCACGATGTTAAACCAGGCGCTGCGTGGGAGGCAACCCATGAATGTATTGTAATAGTTTAGGACCAAAATATCAAAAATACAAGAATATGAGTCATGCCACGACCAAAACTAAGGCGCTAGGTAGGAGGTAACCCACCATTTGTTTTCCTAATAGTTTGCTATTTTTGCAGGAAGAAAAAGGAAAATGCCAGCCACAGACGCACGGGGAGAGGTAAGTAACACAAAATTTGAGTCCCACGGGTCTGGCGGGGCCTTGGAACGCCGCCCTAGAGACCAAACTACTGCAAGGGTAGTTGGGCACGACAGAGGTGCATCGCACCATGGTATAAACTTCCGAAGGCCTCATCTGGCGCGTCCAAGGCGCGATACACCAAGCGGATACCCAGACAGGCGCGACAGAGGTGAGACGCCCCATGCTCAACCCCAGTTTAGCGCGACAGAGGTGCAATGCGTCAAGGGGTAAACTACCGAGGGCCGATGCTAGCGCGACCCAGGCACAGCGCGCCATATGCTGAACTACTGAATGTCTCGACTAGCGCGTATCGGGTGCGGCGCCCCATGCCTGTCAGGTGGTGCACTTGGTTTTTTTTTGGTCAATGGGTTAATGGTCAACCGACCCAAGACCCAAAATTGACCTGACACCCCTTTAAAAACCCCCAATCCCATTTTTTTTTCTCTTCATTCTTGAAGCTAAAGCGCCTTCCCCATCCCCTCTCTCCCAAAAATCTTCTCTTTCCCTCTATTATTGTCCATCTTAAGCTCAAACAAAGTCCATAATTTCTCAAGGTAATTTCTCCCTTTACTTTCTAATGCTTTCTACTTTTTCTTTATGCTTTTCATGGTCAAGATTGGTAGGTGTAATCTTTGTTTATCGTGTTGGAAGAATTTGGCATTTTTCCACCATTGATGAAAGCTTAAAATACACCCACAAAAGAAGATTATTTTTCGTAAGTTTCACTAATATTGGTGGATTTCGAATTTTGTCTCTTGTTTTGTGTTGGGTCTTGGGTTATGGAAAGTATAATAAGTAGTAGAACAAGATGGGTCACCTTACTTGGCGAACTGCAAGCGCGGCGCGCCAGCAATGAAACAACGGACGCCCAGTTTGGGCGCATCCTTGGTGCAGCGCGCCAATGCCCAAAAAACCACAGGACAATCGAGGCGCAGCAGGGGTGCGGTGCGCCAACACCTAAACAACTGGCAGCCCATCCAGGCGCATCAGAGGCACAGCGCGCCAGGAGCCATCCCGACAGATTTTTTGACTTTTCCCTATTCCAATTTCAAGAAGGAAAAGGGGTTATTTCCCAAACCCTATAAATAGAACCTTGTACGTTTTTTGAGGGGTCCATCATATGTTTTTGAGAGCAAGAGGCAAGAATAGAGTTCACCATTAGGTTTCTTTTCTTCTTCCTTTTCTTAGTTATACTTTGGATGAAAACAATATTATCTTTGTTTTTCGTTGTAGTATGAGTGGCTAAGAACCCTTGTTCTGGGGTTACGGCTACAACCGCATGACTATTTAGTATTGCATTTGGATTAATTGTTTTTTTGCCATTGTTAGTTGTTCTTATATTCCTGTTTTAGTATTTTGATGCTTGGCCACCATTAAGATAAACATATAACCTTGTTGTGAACTCGAGAGAGGAATCAACAAGGTAGATTGAGGAATATAAGGAGCAAGACCTCTCTTTTGTAACGTAAAGGGTAGGTTAGTGACTAGGATAGAGATATACCTAGAACGCCTTGCTTGGTTCATACGGGAAGAAATATAAATGCTTTTAAAATAAGATGTCACATCCCCGCTCAACGATGTAGTTGTGATGCTATTTTGAATAGGCAACTAGAGGCTCAAGAGACCATAGTTGTAATATCAACCCCAGAATCAACAACTAGGTGAATGAACAAGTCGATTCAAGTGATTGCTACTTAGGATTGCGGAATAAAGCTGTAACTCTGGAATTCTCTCTAAACTTGGAATCAACACAATTATTATTTTCTTGCATTTTATTCTGTCAATTTATTTTAATTACTCAATCACTCAAAACCACACTCTTGTTACTTTCATACTTGTTTATTTTAGTTGTGTACGAAGAAGGTGGAATATTTGCTATGTCACAAGTCTCTTGGGTACAATATCCGGACTAACCAATTCCTATTACTTGGATGACCACGTACACTTTTCAATGGATGAACCTATCCTACATCATCTCAAATTAACACATAGTCCTATCTACCCCTACTGTAGGGATACACAAATTTGGGGACTCATACCAAACAATCATCTTAGTACCAAGTTCTTATATAAATTCCTACCTAGTCTTTTAAATGAATATAGAAGCTGCTGATACCATCTAAATTGAAATTCTTCATATGATTATGTTGCCACCAAAGACTTCCTACTACTACTCATCTGGCATACATTGGAATTGATTGAAAGATGTTTCCAATGCAACAACACCCTGTCCATAGGACACATAATCATTGACATATCTTAAGTTAATACATGTGATCAACACCCAGAGTGTACAAGATATGATTTTTTTGATCTGGATTCCTCACCTAGTACGTCAAATTCCAACGAATTACCTCTTCTATCCTACTTGCCATGCTTCGTTATTTTGTATTTTGGACTTCGTGGACAAACCATAATGATAACTTTTTTCAACCACACTCACAATACCCAAATCACTAAAATACTTATCAGAGAGCCTTTGAACACCACACCTTAGACCCTTAAATATTATCTAAGCCACCAAGGACTCCAATCTTGTATAAATGGTGACCCTCACCACAACAATGCTTAAAATTGAATACTAATGGGGAATATATACCAAACACTAGCTAGGGAGGTTTTTTAGAAAGAGAGGGACGTGTTGATAATGCTCAAATGACACTCTCTATTATGGAGTTAACAACGATCGTTAAGCAAAATAAAATTTATATTACCTGATAGGATCCAGGGTCGATCCCACAGGGAATGGTAGCTTAGCCAATGAGATTGTAGAAAGGACCTCACAACAAGAGTAGATTGTCCAAACAACAAATAATGTAAAAAAGGGGGAATTGGAAATCTGTCACAATTCAATTCCAAGCCAAACAATAAAGTAAATGCGAGGTGGAAACAAGAGAGAGGACAACTAGGGATGTGCTTCCGACGGGACTTGAAACGCGGGTCTAGGTACTTGTTCAAATGTGTAAATTCTCACTAAACAATATAGGTAGCATTAGTTTTAAGCATGAATGTTAATCTTTCGATCTCACAATCATTTATCCAATGGTCTTTGTTCAAGCACTATTATTTAGGCATAAGCCAACCAATATAGGCTTGGGGAGGTCACACAATCTCTAGATTAGATACTTAAATTGGTGTTTCCGGTGAATTGAGCTATTTCTAGCCTCAATATAAGAGGAATCCCAAGTACCCACTAGCAATTTCACATCCAAAATTATGAACTCCTTTCTCAAGCAAGAAAGTAACAAGTAAATTAAATCAATGTTTGTAACCACCAATTTTAGAGTTAAAATATGGTGAAATCACTAGACCTATGTCATATTACTAATTATAAACACAAATAAGCAAGATCCATACCCTTTTATCAAGTACCCACCATCAACAAATCCCTAGACAAGGAGATTTAGCCACTCACGCTAAAGGAAGAAGAATATATACCCATAGGGAAATTCAAATTCCTTTTCATTAATTGTAGCAAAAATCCAATACCCAAGCTCAAATTTACGAGTCTAAGGTTGAAGATTGAGAGAATTAAGTGAAACCCTCTATCTTTCTTTGGGAGAGAAACTTACTCCAAAAACATAAAACTATTCAAAGCTATGAAAAACTATGCCTAAATTAGGTTTTAGAATATTCCCAATTCTTCATACAAAAGTGGACAAATTTGCCTCTTGGGAGATGTGTGCCATGATGTGCGGTTCAAACGTCACATTGTGTGCATTGCACAGCTCTAAACAAGCAGACCAGTGACTATGGCCAAT
This sequence comes from Jaltomata sinuosa, assembly GCA_003996215.1. Taxonomy (NCBI): domain Eukaryota; kingdom Viridiplantae; phylum Streptophyta; class Magnoliopsida; order Solanales; family Solanaceae; genus Jaltomata; species Jaltomata sinuosa. The sequence continues at coordinate 157,225 of QJPP01007366.1, forward strand.
TTTCAGTCATCATGCGAAGCAGGGTGCGATTCACACCAGGCCTTGTGCGCATCGTATGGTGGCCGCACCCCTTACCAAATGCTTTTTTTTTTATCTTTTGAGCATCATACAGAGAGAGGTGAGGAATACACCAAGGGTTTTGCATGTCGCACGATGGCCGCACCTCTCAACAGAATTTTTATCTCACTTGATCACTTCACACTTCAACTCCTTTTTAGCTCTTTTGGGTCCAATTCCTTGTTTTCTATCTTTGACCAAGAGTACATTCATTCATATAAATAAAGGCCATAAGAACATCTAAATCTCATCAAAACATAGCAATAATTCATGATTAAAGTCTCAATAAGTTTGTAGATTAACGACTTATCAAACCCCCAAACTTGAACTAATGCTTGTCCTCAATCAAGATGCTCATAAGGTAATGAATGAATTATGCTCTAAAACTCAATCAAGGCACAAAAGATTAATCTATTCTAAAAACTAAGAAAAATAATAAACAAAAAGACTCAACTACAATGTCATCTCAATTTAAACCATCACATTATCAAGGCAATTGATCATTTCAAAACCTTTTCAAAAGGACTTCATTTCTCATTCAAAATCAAGGGAATTTTGTCATTCAAAACAAAATATAAAGTTTTTCAAGTAATTGGCATAGACCATCAAGGTTTTCCTCGAGATTCTCCACACCACTTGTCTCATCCATTCCTCTCAATTGAAATAGAGACTTCATGTTTCAATTTGAGTGCGTGATACCACTCACTATAAGAGAGAATCCCACTCTTAATCATACAATTCATAATACAAGGGGTTAGAAGAGAACAAAAAAGACTCTCACTCTCTCAAGGAATTTTAAGTGCACACATGTCAAACCATAGGCTTTCCCTTCATGTAAATCGCCACTAATGTAGAGTGGCCTAGCTTGAAATCACTAAGAACTTGTGGGTTACAATGTTGGCTAGGGCTAAGGTGAGGATTGCATTTGACTCAAGTGACTAAACTTCCCTAACACTTTTTCTTATCATTTTGAACACTGCTCACATTTTTGAACTTTGACTTCACTTTATTTCTCTCTCACATAACCCAGGCTTTTCCTTTTCAATCTTGATCATTCAACATCCTTGTAACACCTTTACTTGGTAGCACCAATTCTTTTCTTTTCATTTTTCTCATTGGATTGAACTTTTGGAGCAATTTTCAATTCAACATAAGGTTCTACCTTGCACTTGAAGTGCATTCCTTTTCTTGTCCATATTAAGCACATAAACCTCCAAACTTAGGCTTTTGCCTATATTGTCATTTCATTTCCCCCCCCAAACTTAGGCTTTTAGCCTATGTTCCACTTTCAATCTATTAGGGAGGATGGGTGCCAAGATAGAGGTTCCAAAAAGGTCAAGGTATCAAACAAGGTGCCAAAGAATGGTTGCAATGTCAAAAGTGGTTTACTAGGATTGATGTCAAGGGAAGTAATTTGGATGAAGTGGTTATTTAAAAAGGGCCTAAGATCATCTTCCAAACTTGATCACATCTAGAATTATTACATTCGGGGCAAGTTTTAGACGACACGCATGCACAAAAATCAAGGTATAGCCTCACCACACATGGCATCACCTTACAAGAACTATCAACATTGGTCTCAAAATCAATTAGGATAAATAACTTTTGACAAGCTATTCCGAGTTTATTACACACTCGTTTGTGAATCAAGCAAGCCAAACCGAGAGTGTGCAAGTCATAAAAAGAGAATGCTTTCCTCAAAAAAATCATTTTTCCTCTTTCCTTTCCTTATCAAAAACTTCTTGCCAAGAATTTTTTTTGGTGGGTCCATTTTGAGACAAGCAAAACACGGACTCAAATTAAAACTAAAACTTGGCATTTTTCCCTTAAGAAAGTTGCCTCTCAATCCATCATAGAGAAACACCAACCCAGTTCGACACAAAAACAAAAGAAAAAGAAAATAAAGAAAATATTTTCTCCTTGGAAAAGAACTATGATATTAAGAAAACCCTCAGAGTTTATTGCTAAACTACTATTAACAAGGCGATTACCAAATTTTGCACTCATGAATCAATTGAAAATAAGCCTCGGCGTAGGCTCTTAGCTCATTTGCAAGGCACATGTAGCAACATAATGGAATCATGTAAGACTAACCCAATACACAATCAAAATTAAATATCAAGCCCGACGAGGGCATAATTAAGCACAAAACATAATAAAAGGGCCCGGCGAGAGCAATATCATCACAATCATCCAACACGATCGACAAGGGCCAAATAAAATCTAGCAAGGGAAATAAAAATATCAGCCCGACAAGGGAAATAAACTATCTCAAGCCCAACATGGGCAACTAACAACCAAATCAAATAACACCACCTCCCCCCATAAAAAGAGGCATTGCCCTCAATGCCTTTAGCTCAAGTAAGGAAAGGAGGGGTGGAACAACTCCCTGGAGGACTATGCCTCATCATTATCATCTGCTGCCTCTCCACTAGGACCAGCACCACCCTTTCGGGAGTGCATAGTGACTATGGAATCCCTAAGAGCCTGCTAAAACTCTGGGTTTTAATCATTATCTAGCTCCTCATTCTCATCACCAAGTAGCTCTGCCTCATCATCTGCAAAAGCTATAAACAAGTCATCCATAGGTCTGCGAGTGTGTCAGGGATGAGGCAAGGTACTCAAATCTGCCTCCTCAACTGAAGCCTTCCCTTTTTCCTTAGCCACATCCTAGATCTCCTTTACAACCCCCTCAACAGTGTCTACCCTTTTGAAGAGTTTGGTAATGCTTTCCACCACTCCCTTGATGGCCTTCTTGACAACTGCGTCAATTAACCCGGGAAACTTGAGTGCCAAATCATTTAGCTGCCTTTCATGATTATAGATTTTTTCCACCATATCCTGGAGGCCACTCTAGGTCAAAGGCCCTCTAGGTGTAGTAGCCACTGGGGTATATGCCTCTGAGGCTACCTGATAGGGAGAGAAAGCATTTGCTTCAGCATCGGACCCATCAACCTTAACCTCCCCCGAGGGTGCAGTCCGGCGCCTCTTAAACCTGGGAGAGTCCGTGTCTGTCTTCTTGTGAAGGTCAGTCATACCAATGGCATGGGTAAACTTATCATAGATGAGGTAAAGGACATCGACTTTAGCATAAAACTTAGTAATGAGCACCGAGAAGGGTAATGAGTTACTTCCCCTGCGTGTTTTTGTCCTTATCACCATAGACACTATCTCCCCAAAGTTGACATGCTCGCCCATCATAATAGCAGCAATCAGAATAGCCCCATCTTGAGTTATCTTCTGATTATTCTGTGATGGCAGGAATTGGATGTGAACAAAGTCATACCAGAGACAGGCTTCGAAGTACAAGGACCTCCTCAGAATATCACCCCCCATAGTAGCCTAGAGAGGAGTGTCAGGAGCAAAATCAGGGGTCGTCTTGCGATATGGCTTTGGCTCGACAGACAACCTAGCCAAGAGTGTAGGGGAAAGATCGATTGGGTGACTCTAATAGATGTAATTGATGGTAGCTGGAGGGATGGAAACTTTCTTGCCTTGGGCAACAACTGAATCCAAGTCAGGAAACTTATCTAGGTTCCTCTTATATCCCTTGGAGTCTTGATTGGCTTGATAAGCAGCAAAGAACTCCTAAATTATCTCCTTGTAGTAACCCCTAGGTATATCTTGGAATAGTTGCCACCCTCGGTCGGCAAACTATTTGAGTATATTTGGTGGCTCCTCCCCATTGGCAGCCAAGTTGAAGCTTTGCTCCACATTTAAGGTCCTACCCTTATCTCGGTCATAGATGACCTTCATGCCTTCAACCTCAAAGTGAATTCTTGCCTCTTCTACCGCTGGCAGTTTCTTTCGGTTGCACCCTGTGTTTTCCATTCTAGGAGACATAGTCTGCACATGGAGATTGTTAGTACCAAAAGCTAACAAAAACTACAAAGAAGTTAACTAAATAAAAAGAATGGAATGCAAAGAAGGAGAAAAACAAAATAGGTGCCTGCAGACTTGTACGAACCTCATATAGTTTGCAGTAGTAGAAGTGCGCATAGCATGAAGTTTCACATAATCCAACAAAAGCCTGTAGTGGTATCTGCACTGGGGTGAAAATTCTGGTGTGATTTGCACCAATTTGCACCAGCACAAGTGCACGTCACACCATGCTTTGCCCCTTAAAACAATCAACTAGCAGCCTTTTTCAACCTTGTGTGGTGCCTTGTGCATTTCGCACGTTGAGGTCTGCACTTCGCATGCCAAATGCACAGGGAAACACAAGGAATTTTTCAATCCCTTGTCTTCTTGTGTGTTCAGCATGTGATTCGCAGAACAATATGTGTGGAATGCACATGGCAACAATACCACACCAATAATCCAACTATTTAAGTAATAGGGCCAAGCATTATATGACCCAACCAAATTATTTGGGTACTCAGACTTCCCCGAAATCCATCAACACAATTCAAAACTAAAAGAAGAACTTAACGACTTTCCTTAAGAAGGACGTTACCCCGTCTATCATCGAGAATATCAAGGCTTCAATTATTCACAATTAGGCACATTCATTCAATCAGTAATTTCTACCTTCCAACCAAAATCATACACCCAATAAACATATTCAACAAAGAACATGGGCACAATAGTAGTAACAAATTTCAGCCCCTACCTAAATTTCTAACCAAAACCTCATGAAGATGACGATTTACCCATAAGAATGACGTCACCCAATCTATCATAGGGCAAAATTATGCATCAATCACAAGTAGGTTACTCAGACTTCACCCTAAACACATATTTTTAAGGCTAAAAATTACTACAATCAACATGCATTATCACAACTTTAAGTTCTTCCAAGTTAATTCTAAGCAAAATCAACAATACTACCCAAAATTGGGAACCCAAAATTTTCAGATCTCACCCAAAATCAACATGGCAATTCTAGTGAGCATGCTTCACAATATGAGTTCCCAATCATCATAAAAATATGTATTGAACATTGTTTAACTTACCACAAGTGAAGATTATGAGAAGGGAAGCAAAAATTGGAGCTTTTCAAGGTGCAACAATAGTGACCCAACACTTCAACCGGAGACTAAAGTGGTGGTGACTGGAGACTGTGGCGGAGGGGTGTGGGTGAGAGAAGGGGGATATTTTGGGAGAGTTTGAGGGATTTGTGGGAGATTTTGAGAGAGAAGTTGTGCAGGTTTGGAAGAATATCGGAGAAAAGAGGTGAAGGTGGCAGTTTTAAAAGAGAAAAAGAAGAAGAAAAGTCACCTGGTCAGTCTTCGGGTCGGATCGGTCAATGGGTAGGTCAATAAAAAATTTCAAAACTTACCTTGGTATGCCGCAATGTGCGATATGCACAAGCCTTTATACAGACCGCATGTTGCTTCGCACCTCACCATTTTCATGCTCAAACTTGGACCAACTTTCTGTTATTGTGTACGAAGGTGGTGTGACGGGCACAATGGCTCGTGCGAAATGCACAACCCAGCGCATATCGCCTCCAACTCAACATTTTTCTTCCAGTTCATTGAATTAGGGTGCAACGTCTCATGCAACATGCACAATAGCTCATGTGACACGTACAATAGCTCGTGCAAACCGCACGACCATCCGCACATCCCCTTTTTGTCTTATTTTCCCACTTTGTCATCTTTCCTGTCCATGCATTCCTAAAACAAACCAAAAATAACAAAAGGTAACCAAAAGCAAAGTAAAAACACTTGAGTTTCCTCCCAAGAAACACTTGATTTTATGTTGCAACTCGATGATAATACCTCAAACCTTAGTCGTTGTCAAATAGCATGCCAATCCGGTTGGCGTGTCCCCACCCCAAGAAGGGGAATTGCTCCTTCAACATCCTCCAAACATCATCTTATTTCCCAATTGGAAACATCTCAAACTTGGGCATTTTGCCAATTTCAAATCCCTCAAGGGCATCATCAAGCTTTCCCTCAACATCTATAACCGAAACTACCCGCAATTCATCCGGAGGCTTTGTGGATTGGCATACATTAAATGTAATTACCTCACTTCCTACTCAGAACTTGAGCTCTCTGAGTTCAACATCCACTAAGGCTCTTCTCGTAGCCAACAATATTCGCCCCAATATGATGGGCACCTCAATATCCACTTCTAAATCCAAAATCACAAAGTTGGCCGGGAGAATGAACTTATCAACCTTGACCAACACATCAAATACAATTCATATCGGCCGCTTGATGGACCGATCAGCCATGAGTAGTCGCATGGGATTAGGTTTGGGTGTGCCCAATCCTAACTTCTTAAAGATCACTAGGGGCATCAAGTTGATGCTTGCCTCTAAGTCGCACAAGGCTTTACGGAACACAAACATCCCAATAGTGCAAGGAATACTGAATGCACCCGAGTCTTCCCATTTTGTAGCAATATTACTTGTCATCACATTGCTAAAGCTGTGTGATATCTCAATGGTGCCCACATTGACAACCCTCTTTTTCTTGAGCAACTCTTTCATAAATTTGGTGTACCCTGGCATTTGCATTAAGGCTTCAACCAAAGGAATATTTATCAAGATCTTGCTAAATATATCAACAAACTTATTGAATTTGTTCTCTTCCTTCTTCTTATTCAATCTTTGAGGGTACAGACGAGGTCCCTTGGGTAGTGTGGTCAGTATGCTTTACACAATAAGAGTGTACTCCTCAATGTCTATGGCCACCTGTGGAGGAGATTCAGCCTCTTCCTTCTCATAATCAATATCAGTAATCAATGGAATATTGGGTGCACCAAGCTTTACCCCAACTTCTGGTTCTTCAATATCTTTCTCACACACAGCCTCTTATTCTTTGTCACACGGCTCCATAATGGGTTCAACACTAGGCCTCTTCACCACATCAACTAGCTTCTCCACAACATCCACAACGGGCTTTTTCACCACACTACTTGTTCTCCCACTTCTAGTAACAATAGCCATAACATGATCATCATTTTTAGGATTAGTTGTGGTGTTACTAGGGAGTGTTACCTTCGTCCTCGGGTTCATTTGAGTGGATAGATGGTTCACTTGAGTGGATAAATGGTTCATTTAAGCCTCAAGATACTTGATTGAGGCAGAATGAGAGCTTACAGTTTGATGAGGTGTTGAAACTTCACTTTTAATCTCGCTAACCCCAGTATTTGTTGTCTCTACCCTCTTCAAAACCAAGGACAATATGTCCTCTATCTTCGACTTATCAGGATTTCTTGTGGTGGGTTGATACAAAGTGTCTGACTTATTTGGAGGTACATATGGATTGGAACTCCGCTGATTGTATCTATCACCATCTCTGTCATGGTCCCTCCAATTTCCATCTCTTTCCTTGTCCTTCATCCAACCTTGATTCTCATCCCTCGAGAGATAATACCAAGGATTAGAACCCATCGATAAATAGAAAAGTTTACCATCCACGATGGTCATTAGCTCGTCATCACTAGCCTTGATCTCTGGTGTACTCACAGTATTCACAGTCTTAGCACTTCTGGCACCCATCATATACTTGGCTAATAAGTCTATTTGTGTCATCATCTTGGACATGGTCTCATCTCATTCTTCATACTTTCTCAGCATCTCATTTGTCAAAATAGACGTGGTCACTTTCGAGGTAGAAACATCAGCCTCCCTTGTGTACCAAGCTTGGCTAGTCTTGGTCATTCTCTCTAGAAAGGCCGAGGCAAGAGCAAATTGTTGATCCATGAAGGTACCACCCCTGAATTTATTGGCCACATACTTGTTCATTGAGTTTAAAACCCTATAAAATCTTTGTAGCAAGGCATTATCCGGAAATCCATGGTTGGGACACAACACAAGTTTCTTTTTATTTATTAATTTCCTAGTATTTTAATTACATAAACTTTTTTGTTTACATTATAGAATAGAAAAAGAAAGAGAGGGTATTTTCCTGCATTTATTCATGATTGAGTATTCCATTTTTAAACCTCAACCATGCCTCATGCAAAGGCTCGTCAGGAAGTTGGCAAAAGTTGGTGATTTCATCCCTCAGCTGCATCATTCTTGAGGGAGGGAAAAATATAACCGTGAAAGACTCTACCAACTCATCCTAAGAGGTGATTGACCCATTCATAAGTTCTTCCAACCACGCCGTGGCTTCCCCCGTTAGAGAGAAGGGAAATAGACAAAGTCGAATAGATTCTTGGGGAATGTATTGGAAGATTAAATGTTAGTATATCTCCATGAAGTTTCGGATGTGCCTATTTGCATCTTCGTGTGTTCCTCGTCCATACATGCGTTTTATTTGTATAAGATAGAGCATAGTGCTAGTGATGTGGAACACTGCATTTCCAACCATTAGAGGTAGACGAATTGCACCTACTCCTCCTTGAATTATGGGTTCATTGGCTGCATCCATGAATTTGTCGACACTTTCGTTGTCGCCCACTTTGCTCATGGACTGTTTGCTCGACACACAAAAATAATAAACCAAATAAAAAGAATAAACACTCTACAAGGTGATTTCAATTCATAGTCAAAAAAGCTATTCAAACACCATTCCCCGACAATGGCGCCATTTTTGATAACGTTCAAATGACACTCTCCATTATGGGTCGATCCCACATGGAATGGTATCTTAGACAACGAGATTATAGAAAGGACCTCACAACGAGAGTAGATTGTCCAAACAACAAATAATGTAAAAAAGGGAGAATTGGGAATCTATCACAATTCAATTGCAAACCAAACAATAAAGTAAATGTGAGGTGTAAACAAGAGAGAGGACGACTAGGGATGTGCTTCCAATGGGACTCGAAACACGGGTCTAGGTACTTGCTCAAATGCGTAAATTCTCACTAAACAACATAGGTAGCATTGGTTTTAAGCATTAATATTAATCTTTCGATCTCATAATTATTTATCCAACGGTCTTTGTTCAAGCACCATTATTTAGGCATAAACTAACCAATATAGGCTTGGGGAGGTCATACTATCTCTAGCTTAGACCCTTAAATGGGTGTTTCCAGCGAATTGAGCTATTTCTAGGCTCAATCTAAGTTGATTCCCAAGTACCCACTAGCAATTTCACATCTAAAATTATGAACCCCTTTCTCAAGCAAGAACATAATTACGTCAATATTTGCAACCACCAATTTTAGAGTTAAAATATGGTAAAATCACTACACCCATGTCATATTAGCAATTATAAACACAAATAAGCAAGACCTATATCCTTTTATCAAGTACCTATCATCAACACATCCCTAGACAAGGAGATTTAGCCACTCATGCTAAAGGAAGAAGAAAATATACCCATAGGAAATTCAAATTCCTTTTCATTAGTTGTAGCAAAAATTCAATATCCAAGCTCAAATTTACGAGTCCAAGGTTAGAGATTAAGAGAATTGAGTGAAACCCTCTATCTTGCCTTGGGAGAGAAACTTACTCAAAAAACTAAAAACTATGAAAAACTATGCCTAAATTGGGTTTTAGAATGTTCCCAATTTGTCATACAAAAGTGGACAAAATTTCCCCTTGGGAGCTGTGCACCGTGATGTGCAGTTCGCATGTCATGTTGTGTGCATCATACAGCTCCACACAAGCGAACCAGTAACTTTGGCCGATCTTCAATCATCATGCGAAGCGGGGTGCAGTTCAAACCAGGCCTTGTGCATGTCGCATGACGACCACACCTCTTAACAAATGCTTCTCTTGTCTTCTGAGCTTCATGCGGAGGGAGGTGGGGACCACACCAAGGGTTGTGCGTGTTTCATGGAAGCCACACCTCTCAGCAGAATCTTCATCTCACTTGATCACTTCACACTTCAACTCCTTTTTAGCTCTTTTGGGTCAAATTCCTTGTTATCTATCTTTGACCAAGAGTACCTGAGTTCATATTAATAAAGGCCATAAGAACCTCTAAATCTCATCAAAAAATAGCAATAATTCATGATTAAAGGCTCAATAAGTTGGTAGATTACCGACTTATCAGGTGTCACACCCCAAATTAGAGGAGCGGACAAAAACTGTATGAACACCTGCTTTATGAGTAATCTATGACATATATGAAGTTATAAATCAATAAATGAATAAATAACTAACACGTGCTGCATATATATATATATATATATATATATATATATATATATATATATAATATATATATATAATATAGTCATTTGAATAAAAACTGTACAATGTGATACTAGATAATGTCTAGGAAGCCTCTAAAGTGTTTAAAATGCTATACTACTAATAACTAGCTGCGACAGGCCCCGACGTACCCAACTAGAGATCTATACATATAGTTAAAAACTAAACATACTCTGGCTCTCGAAAGATATGGAGCTCACCAAAATACCAGCTTGAGATGAAAAGAGAACCTAACGTAGATGTCTTCTCCCCTGTGAACTTGATCCTGTATTCGTAAAAATATAGCACCCCAAACATAGGGATATCAGTACATATATAATATGTACTGGTATGTAAAGCAGACTGAATAACAAGTAGACAAGTATGGAGGCTCATATGAATCAAATTTTAAAATGAAAGAATTATGAGCATACAAGTAATAGACGTACCATATGAAACTGTAACCCATGCACCAACTTTATTAGTTCATCATATAATGTCGAAAGAAGTGTTCGTTATAATATAGCACCTATGATTTGCCTAGGTGATGTACTTACACTATATTTAATAAAATTATCATGTGATGGCCTTTTGAATGTTTATCCAGGTTACGTGTAAGGCATATGTTGCTCAAGTACTCATTGCTATGATTTTATATGTATAACTATAATTGCAATCTGACACAGGGTACCCCCTTTGAGGGCTCACTATGAGGGTCTTGCCCGCATACCATATGTGCCATATATAAGCTCGAGTCAGGGGAAATAGTACATGACGTTCCATCTGACTCTAAATGCAAATGATGCCACAAGTGCGGGTACGCCACAATATTCGGGCTCACTATAATGGTCTATTCTCAATCCTGTGTATAGAATCACAACACACGAGTGTGTCAAGTAAAACCTATGAATACCCTCCCATCGTTAACTTTTATAAAATAATTCCCTAAAAAGCCTATGACATGAGATTCTTTAACCGTTTAAGTAAAATCTCCATATTACCCTTAATTTCCCACAACATGTTATGAGCTATCCATACACTAGATCTTATTTTAGCTTATGAGTTATGACTATGTCGCATAGGTTATCATATAAACAAGTGTAACTATGCTATTTTCATTTATTTCATTTATAATGTTTGACACACACACACACATATATATACACACACACATCAGGTGAATTCTAAGAATTTCAAGTAAAGATACTTACAGTCACGCAAAATATTAAGAAATCTTGATGCAAAGGGAGTAATAAGAATACGTATAAGCTTTAATAGTTAAATAAGGGAATGACACGTAAAGCAACTAAATACCTTATTTTCATTTTTCATATAAGCTATTTTGACCTTTATAGAGAGAACAAGTGACGTAGGGTGGTGCCTTAATAGTGAAGGAAGTTTTAGGTTCACATACTTTAGATGTTTTCCTAGCTAATGGTAATACCGTGAGTTCCAAACAACTCAACACACTCAGGTATAGTCTTTACGCAACCAACACAATCAACTACATATATAAAACATATATATATTCATCAATAACTCGTAGGTTCATCTAACAATTTGTTCCAATATTTTCTACTTATACCCAAAACTAATCAAATTCATAAACAATTATTTGGCGTGAGTTCCTTAACTTTTTTCAACTTACAAAGTTCAATAATAAATTTTCCCCGTCCATAGAAATTACCAAAGCTTCACTTTTATTACAATTCTATTTTTTTTTTCCTTTTTGAGAACCCTAATTTATTGACCCATTTAAGAGCTAAATAAACTCAAATCAAATATTCCAAATACTTATCCATAATTATATTCGATAGTAGAATAAGAAATAACTTTTGGAGTTTGAATCACAACTATAGGTTTTGAAGGTTCCTTGAGGTTGTCACAAAATTCTCCTAATTTATGTGCTCCTTGAAGATGTGGACATAATTTCTCCCTTTTTAAATCTCCTCCTTACTCCAATTTTCCATTAATGGAGTTGGAAGAAAGGAGAAGAAGAAGAAATAGAGAAGTGAAGAACACTTAGTACTGCTTCTGTTGTACGCTCCAACAACCAAATGATCCCTTTACTCAATTCCTTCTTTCATATTTTTTCTAATTAACCAAGGGTTGGGCCCCACAAATTAATACATAACCTTTCAATTATTTTTCCCTTTGCTTTCTCACTTCTCTTAGTATACTAGGAAAAATCAAGAAGACCCCAACTAGCAATACAAACTAATATATATGTTCTACCCTTATATATGTGCACTAAATTTTCCTTAAGATACATGCACCACATAACTCTTTTTTGATTAAGAGTTATGCTCGTTTAAAGTGTTAACTTAATTCAGAATTTTTGAGGTGCTACAATATCCTCCACTTAGGATCATTTATCCTTGAATAATGCTTGTAGCTTACTTTGAGTTCCATAATTTCCCAAGTCCTATACGAGATTCCCTAATCAACTTCCACTTTACTTTACCTATCATAAAGCCTAAAATTTGGCCAACTCTAAAAAAAAATTCATAAATTTTGGCAGAGTTTTCTTTGTAAATAGGCATATCAAGAACCTATCAGTAAGCCAAAATACATACAATTGTGCTTTACAGATCATCACGATAGATACAGTACTCAACAAATGAAACACGATGCTCCATTTGGCTTTATAATTAAATAAGAGCTATAACCAATACTGTAACTAATCTTATACTCTGCATCTAGAAGCTTCAACCATGCAAGTCTCTAGAATCATAGGTACACATCATGTACCTAAACATATCAAGTAAGAATCAGCTGACAACTGAATAAATACAATAGAAACTAATATCATAAAAAGGGACAAGTAGTTTAAGAACCTTCTGATTGTTTTTGGAACAAGTATGGATATTTAGCTTTCATATCCACTTCCACTTCCCAAGTGGATTCATCTACCTTCTGGTCCCTCCAAAGTACTTTGACCAATGCTATATCTTTGGTCCTTAACTTCCTGATTTGCCAGCCCAATATAGCCACATGGACTTTCTCAAATGATAAGTCTCCTGCAATCTCGATACCTTCTGTAGGGATGACATGTGAAGGTTCTCCTAAACATTCATGTAACATGAACACATAGAAGACCAGATGCACTGCAACTAACTCTGGTGGTAATTCTACCTTATAGGATACCTGGACAATTCTGTGTATAACTCTATAAGGCCCGATGTACCTGGGACTTAACTTACCTTTCTTTCAAAATCGCATAATGCTTTCCATAGGTGAAACCTTAAAGAATACCAAATCATCAATCTAAAACTCTGAATCGCTATGCTGCATATTTGCATAAGATTTTTGTTGACTTAGAGCAATCTTTAACTATTTTTGTATCAACTTGACCTTTTCAATGACTTAGTGGACTAGATCTTGACCTAGTATTTGCGTCTAACCTACCTTGAACCAACCAATAGGTGAACTGCATCGTCACCTATATAAAGGTTCAAAAGGAGCCATGCCAATGCTTGAGTGATAGATGTTATTATAGGCAAACTCTATTAGGGGTAAATGATCATCTCAATTACCTTTAAAGTCCAACACGCATGCTCTAAATATGTCTTTAAGCATCTGAATAGTGCACTCAACTTGGCCATCTGCCTGTGGATGAAATATAGTGCTAAGATTCACATATGTTCCTTAGCTTCTTTGGAACGATCTCTAATAATGAGCTGTAAACTGGGCACCTCTATCTGAAATAATGGACATCGGGGTACCATGTAAGCAAACAATCTCCTTTATATATAGCTTAGCCTAATCTTCAGCTTTGTTGGTCGACTTAACAGGCAAGAAGCGGGTTTTTTGTCAGCCAATCAACTATCACCCAAATGGTGTCATGTCTACGGAAAGAAGAGGTCAAATCTTTGATGAAATCCATATTAATAGCCTCCCATTTCCATATTGGAGTACCTATGGTTTGAGCTAGGCATCGGGCCTCTGATGCTTCACTTTCACTTGTTGGCAATTGGAGCAATGTGCTACATACTCTGCTATATCATTCTTCATAGCATTGCACCAGTAGACCTCCCGTGAGTTCTTTATCAAAAAGCATAAAATGCCCCTTTAACCTCATATATTAAGTTAGGAGACAAGTGATAAAATTCATACAATAATATGAACCCTATCAAAATATAAACAACATTATCAATCCATTTAGGCATTTCATCAAACACTTGACGAGCGATAGCTCACAAGAGCTATAAAAATTGCATTTTCCATACCTAGCCTTCCTCCTCATCACATGAAGATTATTGCCTTAATACACAATCATACACCCCTTATTTAGTCAACAACACAACTAATACGTGCCTCTACATACCTCTTCCATACCAAGTATATCAATTATAATAGACAAAATATGGACTCACGGTTTCCTATTACCATCCCATGAGTCCTACCTTTAAACTATACTTAAAATAACTCTTAGTAATATTTATGGAGATAGAAGAGCAACCATACCTTTATGAATAAGAAACCAATTCCTGAAGTTTTTTACTCTTCAAGAACAATACCTTTTCCTTCAAGAAGATACTTGGCAAAGTATGTTTGCATGATCTATGATGTATTGATTCTTGAAGGAATCAACTTACAAGGAGAGATGAAGATGAAGAGGAACTGAAGAAATCTCCTAAGGAGAAGGTTATTTACATTCTAGGAATGATAGAAAATGAAATCCCTAGATCCCAATATAAAAACTTGACTTTTTGGATGACTTACCCAAGGGTGTCACATATCCCACAATGATTGGGCAGTGCGCGTGTCTGTAGTAAAATTCACATAGTAAAATGAACATAACATTTACTCCAAACTCGTATTGATGAGCAGTTTGTTGTGATGGAAGCTAAACAAAAATACTTTTAATTTGGTATGTCATAGGACCTGTAAATCCTTGTATATTTAGGAGATATGAAGGTTCAAAGTCAGACTACATACGAGAGATACTCCAATATAATGAACCCTTCAACATGACCTTTTATTTCAAGGATCCCTTTAGCCTTTAACTTTGGTTTAACACTTCAAATGACATCATATAAGTGTTACTTTGTATAATTCTACATTTACAACCTTATGCTTATGGTTCGTATCGATTCATTGGTGTTTATGAGTTGCACACGTATCTTAAGTTTTGGGACATTACACTTGACTAACCCCAAATCACACCCTTAAACAACAGTTTATAGGTCCACTTTCTAGGGATGAATCATCAAAATTTGTTGCACATTACATGACTAGATACCAATGGAATATTGATTCACTACCTTTTTCCCTGGATGAACCAATCCTACATCATCTCAAATAAACACATAGTCTTATCTACCCCTACTGTAGGGATACATAAATTTGGTGACTCATACCAAATGATCAACTTAGTACCATGTTCTTATATAAAAAACTGGAATGAACTCTAATCGCAACTCCTACCCAATCTTTCAAAAATGAATATGGAAGCTTCCAATACCATCTAAATTGAAATTCTTCATATGATCATGTTGCCACGAAAGACTTCCTACTACTACTCATTTGGCACACATTGGAATTGATTGAATGATGTTTCCAATGCAACAACTCCCTGTCCATAGGCCACATAATCATTGACATATCTTAAGTTAATACATGTGATCAACACCTAGCGTGTACAAGATATGATTCTTTTGATCTGGATTCCTTGCCTAGTATGTCAAATTCCAACGAAGAAACCTCTTCTATCCCACTTGCCATGCTTTATTATTTTTTATTTTGGACTTCATGGACAAACCACAATGATGACTTTTTCAACCACGCTCGCAATACCCAAATCACCAACAACTCATTAGAGAGCCTTTGAACACCACACCTTAGACCATTATATATAATCTAAGTCACTAAGGACTCCAATCTTGTTTAGATGGTTTCCCCCACCATAACATTGCTTTAAATTGAATACTAACGGGCCATATATCCCAAATACTAGCTAGGGAGGGTTATTTTAGAAAGAAGGGGGGGGTGTCACATCCCAAATTAGAGGGGAATACAAAAACCGTATGAACACCTGCTTTACGAGTAATCTATGACATATATGAAGTTATAAACCAATAAATGAGAAAATAATAAACATGTGTTGTATATATATAAATACATATATATATATATATATATATATATATATATATATATATATATATATATATATATATATATTATATATATATAAACTACAGAGTCATTTGAATAAAAACTGTATAATGTGAAAGTAGATAATGTCTAGGAAGTCTCTAAAGAGTTTAAAATGATATACTATTATTAACTAATCAGTACAGGCCCCAACATACCCAACTGGAGATCTATACAATAGCAAAAAATACTAGACATGTGATGTGCCAAAATTTTATGGCACATTTGATGCTTTTTAACAAAGAAGTTTTGTATTTTTCAAGTATGCATTGTGGAAATTGATGTGATTTGGTTGTGTTTCAGGAAGAGAGACTTGATTCAATAAAAGGATGAAGATTTGTGAAAAACGAGGAGCATTACTGACCATTTTGAGTTAAAACGAGCCATTGGTACAACCGCTACACTCAACATCAGAGACAGAAGCTGACACAAAAATGAGAGGTATAATGGTTACCATCATGAACTATTTTCACAAGAAATAGCCCATTTCTTTGACCGTTTCAGAGACCAGAAAGAAGTCTAAAAGCAAAAGTTATAATGGCTCAAGAAATGGTCCAATATGGGCTATTACGGACCATTTTGGCTTTCGTGCAGGATGATGTATTTTTCCTTTCCAAGATCAATCAGGACTTGGTTTGTACTAGACTATAAATAGGATTTCTAGGGTATTTTTGCAGACACCTTTTAGTCAATAATTTTACACGCTTTCAGTGGAGAACACGTTACTTTCTTGAGTTTTTGAACAAGGGTTGAGCGCTAATTTTAGTGCTATTTAAAGAACAATTTCCGATTATCAATCAATACGTAAGTATGGTTCATTTGATTATTGTTGTTGTTTTCTCTTATAGCATGGGTAACTAAACCTAAATTCCAGGATTGTGAATCCGCATAATGGATAAATCATAGGGCAAAAGTGTTAATATAGGAGTGTATAGGTTGTGGGTGATTTGTTGACATTTGAATTATTAGAGATTAATGGTTGCAAATGTTAATTGAATTCCTTTATACCTTAGTTCGTATCTGGAAGGGTTTATTAAGGTGGGAAACTATTAATGATTAAGAACTCAAGGGGTTAATCCTTGTTTAATGGAATTTTGTAGGAATACGCTAATTCTACTAAATCTATTTTGATCATTTGAATACTGCGCTTCATTTCATTTTGGAAAATAAGTGAAGAATAGATCAATTTTAGATCGAAAGATAATAATTGATAAAAGTTATTGATCATTGTTCACCTGGGTTTAACCTAGGATCGACTATATTAACACTTGTGATTGCTAGGAGAATTCTATTATGTGGTGAAACAATCCTGGATATCCTAAACTCTATTAGTTTTAACTATTTATATTTCATTAGTCTAAATTTCAATACAAAAAACTCTATCTTTTTTTTAAGGGATAAGATTTGATATAAAGTGAAGTAAAATAAAGACTTTAAGTATTATATTTCTTACTCTATTCCCTGAAGGATTCGACCCCAGCCTAGTCATTGGGTTAGTTTATTTGACAATAATCATTTACACTTTTTAAAGGGTGTAATTTGAACGTATCAATTTTTGGCGCCATTGCCGGGGAATACGATTTTGAAATTTGCTTAAAGTACTTCTTGCTTTACTTTGTGTCCCTTACTTATCCCATCACACATGACATTTGTTAAATTTATTTCAAGCAATCATGGCTGCTCAAAATCAGAGGAATCAATGGAACAATTAGCAACCTAGTAACGTGAATGCTAACCTGGATCCGGTGTATGATGATGATGTGAATGTGTTTTCTATAGAGGTCCCTGAACTACACTATGCCAGTGCTATTGTGCTACCTAGAGTGGATGCTACCATATTTAAGATCGAACAGGGGACGTACACAATGTTGAGGGTTGAGGGTCTTTTCTGAAACTCCACCAATGATGATCCTCATGAAGATCTAAAAAATTTCATAGATGTTTGTCGGACATACAAGCACAACCATGTGTTGGATGAAGCCTTCTGGTTGAGGTTGTTCAAATAGTCACTGATGGGAGAAGCTCGTACCTGGCTCAATAATCTGCCTCCCAACTCAATCCACACTTGGAATGAGTTGGTGAATATTTTCATGAAGAAATGGTTCCCACCTAGCAAGAAATCAAAGCTCAGGGAAAAATATTCTTTTTCAAATAACTCCCTGGGGAGCAATTGTACGAAGCCTGGGAAAGATTTCAACAGGACCTCCAGAGATCAGCGGGGCATGGTTTTATTGACAATATCTTGATGGAAATTTTTTACACTGGGTCTGACCCTATATCACAATCAGTTGCAAATAATGTTGCTGAAGAAAGATTTATAGATAAGATATTGGCCAGAGTGACTCAAATGATGAACAGGTTGACAACTCCTAATCAAGCTTGGCACTCAAGTGGATCTAATACTGGGTACATGCCTCTATCATTGGCAAATCTAGCTAAGGACAATCATCAAAGAAATGAGAGTATTGCAAAGCTGGTCATGAGCCTTGATCTGATGAATAAGAGGCTTACAGAGAATGATACTAAGAACTTGAATGTGGTGGAGAGTATACCTCTACAACAAGCACCTAGTTTCAATCATGAGGAATGAGGATATCTGGAGATACAAACCACACAAGTTGAGGAGGCTAACTTTATAACTAATACCAAAGGTCAGCAAAGACAAGGTCAGCTTTATCAAGGGCAAGGCTATGGAAATCAGAATCAGTGGACACCTCAGCAATAGAATCAATGGAATTAACAATAACAAGCTCAGTGGCGACCACAACAATAAACCCAATGAAGACCACAACAACAAGCACCAGGAAATAATGATAATGCCAATGGTTTCAACCATAAGAGCAGAAGTCATACATCCCATTGAGGGGAAACTAGCAGGAGCAGAGACCCTAAAAAATGGAGAGTATGTTATAGAGGATCCTTGTGAATCAAGAAAAAGTAGATACTTCAGTGAAGAATCTAGCAAAGGTGGTAGGGTCGCACACAACCTCCATTTAGAAGCTGGAACAAAAGTTTAGAGACTTGTCATGAGAGCAAAACCCAAAATTGAAGGGTCAACTTCCAAGTGATACCATTGCTAATCCGAAGGGTGGTGGTAGCACCTCACAGTGTATGGCTATCACTACTCGGAGTGGTCTCACCATAGTAACTGATGATGTGATTGACAAACAGGTAGAGGAAGCAACAGTCATTCCTGAAGAAGATGTTGTAATAAAAAATGAATCTCCAAGTGAGGATAAAGTTGAAGAAACAAAAAAGGGACCTATTAAAAAGATTGTAAAAACATTCAAATGCCCCCCACCTTTCCCTCAACGGTTTGTAAAAAAGATGGAGGACACCAAATGTCTAAAGTTTTATGATTAAATGAAGTAGTTGTCAATGAGCATCCCATTCCTTTTCCAAGAGATGCCTGGTTTTGCAAGATATTGAAAGAGTTACTTAAGAAGAAGGGGTCAGCGAGGGATAAAGATGTACAACTCACTCACAGGATAAGATCCATTATTTCACACTACCTAGTTGAGAAGAAAGGTTATCCAGGTGCATTTACCATACCATGCACTATCGGCATGAGGGAATTTGCTAAGGCATTATGTGATAATGGTGCTTGAATAAATCTTATGCCACTGCGATATACAAGAAATCCAGACTGACTTCCTAAGCCTACTAGCATGAGATTACAGATGGCAGACAAGATAGTCAATGACCTATTGATATTGTTGATGATATGCTAGTCAAAGTCAGAAAGTTCATGTTACCGGCTTACTTCATGATACTTGATTGTGTGGTGGACAAAGAGATTCCCATCATCTTGGGACATCCATTTCTAGCAACCAGAACAACACTAATGGACTCGAAGAGGAATGAGATTAAATTTTGAATAAATGATGAAGAAGTTACCTTTCAATCTAGCAAAGGAATGACCCTACCAAGTAACTACCACAACATCTCAGTGATAAATGTGGTAGAGGATACAGTAGAGGAAGAAATTGAATCAAAAGTAGAGGAGGAAGTTTTGATGAAGTGTTGGCTGCAATTTTGGTCAACTTCAATGGGGAAGACATGCAGGGTTATATGGAGATTGCGAATGTCACTCCCCGAGGTTACCTCCTAGATGTAACACGAGACTCGGTACCACGAGGATCCCAAGATAACCCTTGGTCATAGCATTCCCAAGCATAACAAGGATAAGACATAGCGGAAGCATCATAAGAGAATCCAAATAGGAAGCATAATCATATAAAAGAGAGTCGGATAAGAAGTACAACTCAATAGTCATCTCATAACATCTATGTCTGAAAAGTCTCTAATACTATCATAGAGAGTTGATGGGATAATACCCCAACTAACTCGATAATCTGGTACGTAAAAGAAGCATAAAAACTGAAATAAGGCCTAGTCCTCGAACTATGAGGACTCACCAAAGCTTACTGAGGGAGTGGCCTGGAGCTCTAGCCACGAACCTGAGAAGGTATGCTTGAATCTACATCATCAAAGGATGCAGCGCAATATGGGTTAGTACTATCGAATGTACTAAGTATGTGAGCAATGCAGAAAAATAGAGTGAAACATGCTTTAAAATGTATTTAGGTAATTCCATGAATAGTAAAGATCATGAGAAGATATCATAGTGAAAATCAAATCATAAGGCAAAAGCCAACTTCAAAATGATGTTTCATAAGAGAGTTCATAATGCTTAGAAAACTAAAAAGGAAACATACATACGGGAGTTTCTTATAACCGACATGAGACCATGTGAGCTACATGGAATCTAACTGTATAACCCCAGTTAGGTAGCTGACTTTGAACCCTGCCAAGGAACAAGTCACCATACCCAACTATATAACCCTAGTTGGCAAAGCTGTATTATGCCCAGCTCAGGCAAGAACACCATACATGAAGGCGTGGATCTACTCTCTCTAGCCTTTAAGGCACATTTTATTTCATAACCTACGCTGGCAACGTAGTTTCTGAGACTAAGGGAAATCTCACCACGTCTAACTCAGTGCTAAATACTACTCCCAAAACATGCATACATATAGCTCATAATCATATCATAGGGCATACTCTCATGCCAAATCTTGTTCATAATAAGGGCATACTCTCATGCCAAATCTTGTTCATAAAGCATGAAAACACATCGGGTATCATGCAACTTTCATATCATAGTTCATAAGCTTAGCATATCCATAATTCAAAAATATGCTTTTCTTTCTAAATTCATACTTGAAGAATTAGGCATGTAATTTCATAAATACATAAGGGCCATGATGTCTAATCATGCCAAGTTTCTCTTGAAAACATGCAATTTCATAGTTTTATGCTAAAAATCAACTTTCATGCTTAGGCTTTTAAAACTAACAGGAGAATCATACATAAATCATGAGTAATCAAGAGGAAACCATGGATTTAAACATAGAAATTGATTTCATAAATTTTCCCCAATTTAGATCAAAACCTTAATTTCATAAGTTCATATTTCAACATAAGAATTGGGGATTTTGGGCACAAGGGTGAAAGGAACCCGTTGTTAAAAACTCACATACCTTGGAAGAAGATAACCCACTTCAATGGAAAAGAACTAGGAGGCTTGAACTTGAAGCTAGGAGACTTGAGCTTGAGAGAAACTTTGGAGAGAAATCTTCCTTTTGGGAGAAGAATGAGGAACTTAGGAGAGACTTAGGATAATATGGGTAAAAACCCTGCTAGAAATAGTCAAAACGACTCCACTTAGTAGTTAAAAGGGTGGGAAATGACCAAAATTCCCCTGGACTTAATTTAAGAAAAGCTGAAAAAATTGTCAAAGTCAGCGACCACGGGTTGGACGACGGTCATCGTCTAGAAGGACGGACCAACCAAGGGAACCGTGGTTTGACTGAAAGAGTCTGGGGGCTACTGGACCTCAGGGATTATGGTTGGAATGATGACCCGTCATCTAGAAGGATCGGCCATTCTTTGACTCATCATTTCTATCACTTGGAAGATAGCTTTCTGAACTTAAGACGATGAGTACCAGGAAAGCTGAGAAGACAGTTCGTCGTCTAGAAGGACGTACCATTCTTGGACTCATTATTTCTGGGATGCTCTGAGGGATCTTCTGGATATGGGATGACGGGAGCACAGGACGGGCCCGTGCTTCCAAATGATGGATCATCGTCTAAGTCGTCGTCTCTGGAAACTTGAAATTTTTCTGAGATTTTTAACTTAGATAGCTGGATACGTGTATGGGGTGTTACAGTGAATGCCCTAACATGTCTTGGTTCTTATAGTTACACACAAGAAACTCTTTCTGGACCTAGAAAATAAGGCTGCACCACCAGCGAAACCATCAATCATTGAGGCTCCTAAGCTTGAGCTAAAGCAGTTGCCTGCTCACCTCAAGTATGAATTCTTGGGACCTAATGAAACTTTACCTATTATTATTTCCACTTTTCTTTATGATGTGCAAGTGAAAAGGTTGATAACAGTGTTACAAAAGTACAAAAAAGTTATTAGATGGACAATAGCTAATATCTGTGGAATCTCAGCAAGCATGTGTGAGCATAAAATCAAGCTGGAGAAGGATAGCTGGCCAAGTGTTGAACTCCAGAGGAGACTCAACCAAGACATGCAGGAAGTGGTAAAAAAGAAGATTATTAAGTGGCTGGATGTGGGGGTAGTCTACCCCATTTTTGATAGTCCATGGGTTAGCCCAGTTCAGTGTGTACCCAAAAAAAGAGGCATAAGTGTGGTTGAAAATTCAAAAAATAAGCTAATACCCACCAGAACAGTCACTGGATGGCGTGTTTGCATGGACTACCAGAAGCTCAATACAGTAACCTATAAGGACCATTTTCCCATGCCCTTCATTGATCAAATACTGGACAGATTGGATGGGTGATTCTATTACTGCTTTCTTGATGGGTACTCTAGGTAAAACCATATTAATATTGTGCTACAGGATCAGGAGAAGACCACATTCACTTGTCCATATGAGATATTTGGATTCATCCGAATGCCTTTGGTCTTTGCAATTCCCCTTCAACTTTTCAGTGTTGCATGATTTCAATATTTTCTAAGATGGTTGAGGATTATCTGGAAGTATTTATCGATGACTTCTCAGTCGTTGGTGATACATTTGAGGACTGTTTAGATTATCTAGATAAAGTCCTGGTAAGATGTAAGGAAACAAATCTAGTGCTCAACTAGGAGAAGTGCCATTTTATGGTGCAAGAAGGTATTGTTCTGGGGCACAAAGTCTCTGAAAAGGGGATTGAAGTGGAACAATTAAAAATTGAAATTATTGCAAAGTTACCACCTCCCACTTCTGTGAAGGGCATTAGAAGTTTCCTGGGGCATGCTGGGTTTTACTGGAGATTTATTAAAGACTTCTCTAAAATCTCCATGCCCATGTTCAAGCTTCTGAAAAAAAGCTAAGTTCAGTTTTGATGATGATTTTTTAAAGGCCTTCGAGGAATTGAAGCGAAGGTTGACTGAGGCACCAATTATTATGGCTTTGGATTAGTCTCTGCCCTTTGAGCTTATGTGTGGTGCAAGTGGATATGTTGTTGGGGTAGTCCTTGGCCAGCGCTATAACAAAGTCATGCATCATATATATTATGCGAGAAAATCACTGAATGGGGCATATAAAAACTACACAGTGACTGAGAAAGAGATACTGGCTATTGTGTATGCTTTTGAAAATTTCAGAGCGTATCTCTTGGGTTCAAAAGTAGTGGTGTACATCGATCATGCTGTCATCCGATACTTGATGTCAAAGAAAGATGCCAAACCTAGGTTGATCAGATGGGTATTGCTACTACAAGAGTTTGATTTGGAAGTAAAGGACATAAACGGTACAGAAAATCAAGTGGCAGACCACTTGTCACAGTTAGAGGAGAATGCACAATTGGCTGAGGAGATGGATCTTGATGATGCCTTTCCTGATGAGAGGTTGCTGGCTGTGTCCTATGACACAGTTCCTTGGTATGCTAACTTTGCTAATTTTCTAGTTGCAGGTGTTATACCAGATAATGTCAAGAACTACCAGAAGAAGCAATTCTTACGAGAATTCCAAAATTACTATTGGGAGGAACCTTACCTATTCTGGATATGTGTAGACAACATTATTAGGTGATGTGTTGCTGAAGATGAGTTCCTCTTTCTCTTGAAGGCATGCCATGACTCTCCAGTCAGGGGTCATCACTCTGGGAATAGAACTGCAGCTAAGGTGTTGGAGTATGGCTACTATTGGTCAACCTTGTATAATGATGCAAATATAATGGCAAGGAGCTATGATCAATGCCAGAGACAGGGTATCATATCTTGGAGGCATGAGATGTCTCTAAACTTTGTACTAGAGGTTGAGCTTTTTGATGTATGAGGGATCGACTTCATGGACCATTCATCAGTTCACAAGCTATGAAGTATATCTTAGTTGTGGTGGACTACATTTATAAATGGGTGGAAGCAATTGCTCTACCAAACAATACAGCAAGGAGTGACACAGTTTTCTTAAGAAGAGCATCTTCACTTGTTTTGGTACACCTTGTGCCATAATTAGTGGTGGTGGTTCCCATTTCTATTATAGAGCATTTGCTGGGCTACTTGAGAAGTACGAAGTCAAGCATAAAGTGGCCACTCCTTATCATTCACAAACAAGTGGTCAAGTTGAGGTATCTAATAGGGAGATCAAGAGTATTTTAGCCAAAACAATTGACTCCAACAGGATCGACTGGTCCCAAAATCTTGATAATGCTCTGTGGGAGTATCGCACAACCTATAAAACTCTAATTGGCACCTCTTCATACCACTTGGTTTTTAGAAAGTCGTGCCATCTACTGGTTGAGCTGGAGCATAAGGCATTGTGGGCACCTAAGAAACTAAATCTTAACTGGGTTGAAGCTGCAAAGTGTAGGTTGTCACAGCTGAATGAATTAGAAGAATTCCATTTTCACAGCAATGAAAGTGCCACATTGTACAAAGAGAAGATGAAATTGGTACACAGTAGGAAAATTGTGAATCGAGATTTCTAGCCTGGAGATTCTATATTGTTGTTCAATTCTCAGTTGAAGTTGTCCCGGGAAAACTCAAGGTTGTGAGCATGTCTCCATATGGAACGGTTGAGCTCGAGTCTGAAGATGGTTCCCGGACATTCGAAATAAATAGTTAGAGGGTGAAACACTATCTGGGTGTTTCTGATAGAGATAAGTTGGTAGAGGATCTCCATCTCAAGGATAGACCAGAGATAGAGTAATAAGTGGTAACACATCATGTTGCGACATTAAATCAAGCAATGCGTGAGAGGCAACCCATGTTTATCACTTTAATTTTATTTTTTATTTTGTTTTGCTTGTTTATTGTGGTAGTTAGAAAAAATTAAGGGGTGTTCACTGTGCAGAAAAGGATAAGGGCCTAAAGCAAAGAACTCTACAGTGTCCTACGAGTCCCAAAATAACTCATTATAAACCATTACAGGTCATAGGCCAGATCATGATAAAGTTGGTAAAACATGGAGGTTCTGGTAAGACATATGGAAGCCAAAATAGACCGTTTTGCTTACCATTATAACTTGTCAATTGAATGAGGTTTCTGCCACATGGCACCAAGAAAATGGTCACCAAAACGATCTGTTCTACTTGGAAACAGTCCGTTTTGGTGGTTAAATGCAAAAAAAAGACGTATTTTTTTTTAAATAAAGCAGGTGTAGAAGGGTTTTTAAGTACCCATTTCAATTTCCATTTGCACTTTGTCTCCCACATGGTAATCGCCCCTAAAATCTCTCCCTTTCCTTAAATATCTCCTCACGTCTCTCTCTCTTCCCAAAATTCTTCTAATTTTATCTCTTTCCCATCACAACGCACACACACACACCCCTTTTTCTCCCTCTCTCAAGTACTTTCATCACTCTTAAGTAAAGAAAGCAATAATTTCCAGGTATTTTTATTCCCTACATTCACTCTTGAAGTCCCATCATGTGTTGATCCCACCCATCATTGAAAACTAGGGTTCCGATCATGATTGATTGATGTTTTATGGAACCCCAGTTAACAATCAATAGAATCACGATGGGGTTTGGGTTGAAAGTAATGGACATTTTTAAATGAATAAGTGAATGTGATGGTAGGAATGCTTGCTTCAAATTGTTCACATGTGTGGTATCGGATATAACAATACTTGCAGAATGGGCCA
Source organism: Jaltomata sinuosa (assembly GCA_003996215.1). NCBI lineage: Eukaryota > Viridiplantae > Streptophyta > Magnoliopsida > Solanales > Solanaceae > Jaltomata > Jaltomata sinuosa. The sequence goes on from QJPP01007366.1 coordinate 183,659, forward strand.
TGAGAATTCTGAGTAGCATCTGTAGATAGTTGGTGTTGTATATTGCCTTTGTTGACAATTGGGTTGGTGATTACGTGAGAAGTGCACTAGTTGCAATTCCGATGATCATAGTGTTTATACATGTTTCTTCCCATAGGAACTTGTACCAAATTCCTCATTTTTCTCCCTACGATGAGACTGACCTATATGAGTAATCTATGGATCCTAGCCTTAATCGTAAAGGTAAAAATTTAGAATTTGGGGCTACAGTTCATCATTATGAGTCATGAAACAACATATTATACTTAATAACAAATCATTTCTTAAAGATTAATAATGGTTGAATTTGTTGTGCTGACTGTTTTAAAAGAATAACAGGGAAAATAAACCATTTTCAACCAAAATGGTTTGTAACCCTGTTCATTACAACTTGTAACTTTAAGATGGTTTCTGTCTAAACAAAATGGAAATGGAATTAGACTATTTCCATCCAAAATGTTCCTTCCATCAATCGTTGTAAGTTTTCTTTTTGTGCACATTCTGCTAACTCAAAACGGTAGAGGAAACATTTCGTTCTTACCTAAAATGGTTTGATCATTCTAGAGTCTTGAACTCTTATGACTACTATTTCTTTGTGGGTACTAACATGTTTTATGCAGGTATGGTATGTAATAACCCACCAAGGAGAGGAAGCAGTAGTAGGGGACCAACTAGTCAAGGTAAGGAAATTGATACTCAACTACGGGATTAATCTGAAGAGTCAGCGAAAGAAGTTGCCCCACTAGAGCAGCCCCGAACTAGAAATCGAGTACATCGTGTCAGTTCTAGCACTGAACCCTTCCAATCTGAAGAGGGAGGTTCCTCATCCTATTCACCTGATACATCAAAATTGGACCAACAGGCCGAGGAAGCAACTCACCAACAAGCTGAGGCCTCGGGAGATGCAACCCCTACAGCAAAACAAGAATGTCTGAATAAGCAGGAACAAAAAGATAATCAGTATCGAGATAGTATCCATTGGGGAGTTGTCAAGTATGAAAGAGATTTACATCACTGGGCTAGAACATAGCAAGAGGGGTAATCCAAAGAGATGAATTGCAGATGAGATCCAGATTAGCTCAGCGGGTCTATCCAAGTACCCAACACTTTATGCCCTGTACAGACATTATAGGCTTGAGTGGATGAGTGCACCACCAGGTCAGTATATCCCTACTTTGGTTTGCAAATTCTATGTTGCTTATATTGCTACTCTCCAGGGAAATGTCTCCTCTGATAGACCACTCAAATCACTACCGGCTCTGGATAGTGTACAAAAATAGGGGGACAAACATTGATATTTCAGAAGGAACCATCAACCGGTTCTGTTTTGGTCTTGACTACATGCCTCTTGCCACTACTCTTGAGTACACTAAGAAGTTTAGTCATCAAAATTTTGAGCAAGCATGGCTATCATCAATGATTATAGAAAAAAGCCACCATAGTTGAGGGAAGAAGTGCCTAGCATTCATAAAAGAACATTGAGCTTCGCGGCTAAGTTTTAGTAGAAGATAGTTCACATGAGGTTGATTCTTTCAATTGGTGATGATTACCTGACCATAGATAGATCATTGTTGGTTGCTAGTTTGATATCTTGATTCCCAATTAAATTTGGGAATTCGATTGCTTTGGAGATACGAGAGAAGTCCGCGAGACTGAACACTACTATGCATTTCCCATGCCTCATTACTAGGATATATTGGGATACAAGGATACCATTGTTCATTGGGTTTGATCGATTACTAGAGGCTACTAGGGTGCAGGATATTGACAAACTAAAAGTGAGACCCGTGCAGCTGCAAGGGTAGTAAGGGTCGTATCCACGTTGGAAGGAATACCTTTAGAGTAGACGCCCGACCCACCAGGTGAGCAAACTGCACTAGTTCATTCACAACCCATTGGGGAATCAACACTTGCATCCTCTACTGCTACCATATTATCGACAACACCTTCGAGCACATCTATTGGGCCTCCTCCACATCCATTCGCACCTTATGCCTACACTCGAGAGAGATTCATGTTGGTGGCCTACAAGGCCAATTATATAGATAGACAAGTTTGCGGTTTGCTAAATAACCTGGGACCATTTATTACGAGTATGATTGAGATAGCTCTCACACCACTCTAGACATCAATTGAGGAGTTACATGCCTGACTAAATGGACTCGAGATCCGCCTGAAAATAAGAGCCTCCACCAGTCTCTTCCTATTCAGCCATTGATACATTACGTGAGGAGTTGGCTTAGATAAGTAGGGATGTTTTAGAGCTACAGTCCCATCTTGTGCCAATCTTTGGTGATCCCACTGTGGTTACTCCATCGACAGCTGCACCTGAGGTTATTGATCTTTTATTTCCTGCCCCACCTCCATGAAATATAGAGAAGTGACCAAGAGATGATGATGGCACTGAGTTGATACAACTTGAGATAGAGCAAGAGGAGGATAGACTGCTTAAGTTAGGACTACGCAAGTCAATGGTCAAGCTGACCAGGCCTAGAGAAAAGGGTACATTATCCAGCACATCAGCTGTTGCAGATCTTGAGCTGATATGCAACTCCAGTGCCCCTCTTGCACATTCAGGTCCTGCTACAGATGTGGCTGATACACAAACATTGGACCGCAGTGCCTAGGGCACCACAAGTAAGTTCTACTTCCCTTGCTTTATTTTATTTGCATTGTGGATTATGCAACTTTCTTAGTGGGAGGAAGGGCTGCCCAGATATCTGCCCTTGAGTTTTTCTTGCCGACTTCTTTTCCCGAGGGCATTTTATTTCTTGTGAAATTGGCATGTGTAGAATAGGTAGTTGTTTTTGCTTAAATTGAAGAAAACCAGGATGACTTAAGCAGTGATGTCTTGTAAATAGAAGCATGTTTGTATTGTTATGTGATCCCTCCCCAAAAAAAATTTCTAAGTATATTCAATTGGACTGAAACTAAGTATTTTTTAGATCCATTTATGACATTATGGTTATTAAGGTTAATGATGGTGTTTTAGGATGTGCATGAACTTGGTGATTAATAATTATAACCATGTGCCGTGTGTGTGAGAAATCATTTGTCCATATTGCATCTTGATATCTAGAACTTGCCCAGTGTGTTTGAAAAGCAAAATGAGGGATGACAAAACTAGGAAGTGATTGAGGCATTTCTTTGATAACCTATTTTACTCTCGTGTTTTACCTACCAAATGCATGACCCTAGCGAGCCTCATTGAGCCTTCAACCAGTTCTAAGTTCTGTATTTGATCCGAAAATACTCCTAAGCACTTGTTAAGACATTATGGGAAAGAAGAAGTAAGGGAAGGGTGCAATGTGAAAAAGCTGAAAGATGGGAAGGTGCTAGAAAAGCAAATAGTGGCAAGGAGACTTATAAAAAAATAAAGAATTTTTGGTATACTTTTTAGAATAGATAGAATACAACCTCTCTTTGCCAATGCTTCACATGCACTTAAGTGCAATGGGTATAGAGAAAGAAGGAAAAGAAAAATAAGTAATCAAGGTGAGCTGAACAAAGAATTGCATGGTGTAGTAAAGTGCTTAGGGAGGATAGTCATTATTTGAGCCAAATAATTCCTACCCGTCCCTTAGACTACATTACAGCCTGTAAAAGCCCTACTTAATCCTAGATTTGATGTCCCCTATATTAGTAAAGTACTACACTAAGGGCAAGAATATGGTTCATCTGATGTTGCATGTGTAATTCATTGAGAGTGTGAGGGCAAGAATATGGTTCATCTAATGTTGTATGTGTAATTCATTGAAAGTGTGAGTGTTTCTCTCTTCTCCTTTGTCTTACATTGCCTTTTGTGTGCATAAATTATTCAATCATGGGACTTTCTTTGGTCTGAAGTGAGGGCGCATGGGGGATTTTGACTAACAATAGGATAAGCCGAGTGCACTACATTCATACATAGTCATTTCTTGATAACATAATGTCATAGGTGGATCCTCCAATGTCAGGGTAGAAGTCTATATGCACTGGGTTTTGAAAAAGAAGAGTTGGAGTTGATGTGAGAACATGTTTGTAATTACTTGATAGAAATATTGTAGACATCCTGGGTTTTCTGATAGTTAAACATATGTTAGTATTATGCATAGTCATGTGTTTATCTTGATTTGTTTGTTTGAGGACAAGAAAAATCTCTAAGTTGGGGGTGTTGATGTGCCAGGATTTTACGGCACATTTGATATTTTTTAATGAAGAAGTTTTGTAGTTTTCAAGTATGTATTGTGCAAATTGATGTGCTTTAGTTGTGTTTCAAAAATATAGATTTAATTCAATAAAAGGGTGAAGATATGTAAAAAACGAGGAGCATTACTGACCATTTTGAGTTGAAACCAGTCGTTGGTACAACCGCTACACTCAACATTAGAGACAGAAGCTGACACAAAAATAAGAGTTATAACAGTTACCGTCACAAATCATTTTCACAAGAAATAGACCCTTTCCTTGATCATTCCAGAGACCAAAAAGCAGTCTAAAAGCAAAAGTTATAACGGATCAAGAAATTACCCATTAGGGGCTTGTACGGACCATTTTGGCTTCCATGCAGGACGCGCCAAAATTTTACAGCACATTTGATGCTTTTTAACGAAGATGTTTTGTAGTTTTCAAGTATGCATTGTGCAAATTGATGTGCTTTGGTTGTGTTTCAGGAAGATAGACTTGATTCAATAATAGGACGAAGATATGTCAAAAATGAGGCGCATTACTGACCATTTTGAGTTAAAACATGCCATTGGTACAACCGCTACACTCAATATCAAAGACAAAAGCTGACACAGAAATGAAAGTTATAACAGTTACCGTCATGAACTATTTTCACAAGAAATGGCCCATTTCTTTGTTCGTTCCAGAGACCAAAAAGTAGTCTAAAATAAAAAGTTATAATGGCTCAAGAAATGGTCCATTATGGGCTATTATGGACCATTTTGGCTTTCGTGCAGGATGATGTATTTTTCCTTTCCAAGATCAATCAGGACTTGGTTTATACTAGACTATAAATAGGATTTCTAGGGTATTTTTGCAGACACTTTTTAGTCGATAGTTTTACACGCTGTCAGTGGAGAACGCATTACTTTCTTGAGTTTTTGAACAAGGGTTGAGCGCTACTTTTAGTGCTATTTAAAGAACAATTTCCAATTATGAATCAATACATAACTATAGTTCGTTTGATTATTGTTGTTGTTTTCTCTTATAGCATGGGTAACTAAACCTAAATTTCATGATTGTGAATCCACATAATGGATGAATCATAGGGCAAAAGTGTTAATATAAGAGTGAATAGGTTATGGGTGATTCGTTGACATTTGAATAATTAGAGATTAATGGTTGCAAACATTGATTGAATGCCTTTATACCTTAGTTCGTATCTAGAAGGGTTTCTTAAGGTGGGAAACTATTATTGATTAAGAACTCAATGGGTTAATCCTTGTTTAATAGAATTTCATAGGAATACACTAATTATACTTAACCTATTTTGATCATTCAAATATTGTGCTTCGTTTTATTTGGTAAAATAAGTGAAGAATAGACCAATTCTAGATCGAAAGATAATATTTGGTAAGTTATTGATCATTGTTCACCTTGGTTCAACCTAGGTCGACTATATTGACACTTGTAGCCTCTAGGAGAATTCTATTATATGGTGAAATAATCCTGGATTTCCTAAACTCTTTTAGTTTTAACTATTTACATTTCATTAGCTATATCTTTTTTGTTAAGGGATAAGATTTGACATAAAGTGAAGTAAAACAAAGACTTTAAGTATTATATTTCTTACTCTATTCCCTTTGAGATTTGACCCCATCCTAGTCGTTCGGTTACTATATTTGAAAATGGTCATTTATACTTTTTAAAAGGTATAATTTGAACATATCAACATGCTCTGGCTCAAGATAGAGATGAAGCTCACCTAAATACCAGCTGGAGATGACAAGCGAACCTAACGTGGATATCTTCTCCCCTGTGAACTTGATCCTTTATTAATAAAAATATGGTGCCCCATTTATAGAAACATCAGTATATATACAACATGTACTGGTATGTAAAGCATACTGAATAACAAGTAGACAAGTATGGAGGCTCATGTGAATAAAATGTCAAAATTAAGGAATTATGAGCATACAAGTAAAAGATGTACGATATGAAATAGTAGCCTATGCACCAACTTTATTAGTTCATCACAAAACATCCAAAGAAGTGTTCATTATAATATAGAACCGATGATTTACCTAGGTGACGTACTTACACTATATTTAATACAAATGATCATATGATGTCCTATCGAAGGTGATCCAGGTCATGTGTAAGGCATATGTTGCTCAAGTACTCATTGATATGATTTTATACGTATAACTATAATCGCGGTCTTACACATGGTATGCCCTCTTAGGGATCACTATGAGGGTCTTGCCTGCAAACCATATGTGTCATATATCGGCTCAAGTTAGAGGGAATATTGCATGACATTCCAATGGACTCCAAATGCAAATGATGCCACAAGGGTGGGTACGCCACAATTATTGGGCTCTCTATAATGGTATGTTCTCAATCCTGTGCACAGAATCACGTCACACAAGTGTGTAAAGTAAAAGCTATGAATACCCTCTTATCGTCAACTTTTATCAAATTATACCCTAAAAGGCCTATGAAATGAGATTCTTCAACCGTTTAAGTATAATCTCCATATAACACTTAATTTCCCGCAACATGTTATGAGCTATCCAAACAATAGTCCTCATTGTAGCTTATGAATTATGACTATGTCACATAGGGTATCATATAAACAAGTGTAACTATGCTATGACCATTTATTTCATTTATAATACGTGACATATATATAGATATACACACACATCGGGGGAATTATAAGAATTTTAAGTAAAGACACCTACGGTCATGCAAAATATTAAGAAAGCTTAATGCAAAGAGAGTAATAAAAATGCGTATATGCTTTAATAGTTAAACAAGGGAATGACATGTAAAGCAATTAAAGAGCTTGTTTTAATATTTTATGTAAGCTATTTTGACCTTTATAGAGGGAACAAGTGACGTAGGGTGGTACCTTAATGGCAAAAGAAGTTTTAGCTTCACATACCTTAAATGCTTCCCTATCTAATGGTAGTACCGTGAGTTTTAAATAACTCAACACACCCAAGTGTAGTCTTTATGCAACCAACCCAATCAACTACATACACATATATATATATATATATATATATATATATATATATATATATATATATATATATATATCATCAATAACCCGTAGGTTCATCTAACAATTTATTCCAATATTTTCTATTTATACCCAAAACTAATCAAATTCATTAACAATCATTTGGAGTGAATTCATTAAGGTTTTTCAACTTACAAAGTTCAATAATAAATCTGCCCCGTCCATAAGAATTCCCAAAGCTTCAGTTTTATCACAATTCTATTTTTTTCTCTTTTTGAGAACCCTAATTTATTGACCCATTTCAAGAGCTAACAAAACTCAAATCAAATATTCCAAATACTTATCAATAATCATATTCGAGAATAGAATAACCAAATGATCCCCTTACTCAATTCCCTCTTTCATTCTTTTTTTTTCTAATTAACCCAGGGTTGGGCCCCACAAATTAATACATAATCTTTCAATTATTTTTTCTTTGCTTGCTCACTTTTCTTAATATATTAGAAAAAATCAAGGAGTCCCCCACTAGGAATACATACTAATATATATGCTAAACCCTTATATATGTGCTCTATAATTTTTCTTAAGTTTCGTACATCACGTAACTCCTTTTGGATTAAGAGTTATGCTCATTTAAAGTGTTAACCTAATTTAGAATTTTCGAGATTCTACAATCTCTCGCACTTAAGATCATTTATCGTTGAATGATGCTTGTAACTTACTTTGAGTTTCATAATTTCCCAAGACCTACACAAGATCCCCTAATCAATTTTCACTTCACTTTATCCATCATAAAGCCTTAAAATTTGGGTAACTCTCAAAATTTCTAAAAAAAATTGGCAGTTTTTTCTTTGTAAATAGGCCTATCGAGAACATGTCAGCAAGTCAGAATACATACAACTATGTTTCACAGAGCATCACGACAGATACAATACTCAATAAATGATACATGAGGCTCCATTTGGCCTTATAATCAAATAATAGCTATAACCAATACTATAACTTACCTTATACTCTACATCTGGAATGTGCACCCATGAAAGTCTCTAGAATCATAGGCACACATCATGTACCTAAGCATATCAAGTAAGAATCAAATGACAACTGAATAAATACAACACAAACTAACAATCATAAAAAAGGACAAGTAGTTTAAGAACCTTCTGATGGTTCTTCGAACAAGTATGGATATTTAGATTTCATATCCGCTTCCACTTTCCAAGTGGCTTCTTCTACATTTTGGTTCCTCCAAAGTACTTGACCAAAGCTATATCTTTGGTTCTTAACTTTCCAACCTGCTAGTCTAATATAGCCACGGGGACTTCCTCAAATGATAAGTCTCCCGCAAGCTCAATACCTTCTGTAAGGATGACATGTGAAGGTTCTAAAAAACAATTCTGCAACATGGGAACATGGAAGACCAATGGCACTGCAGCTAACTCTGGAGGTAATTCAACCTTATAGGCTACCTTATAAGTTACCTTTCTTTTTGGATCGCATAACACTTTTCATAGGCAAAACCTTCAAGAATACCAAATCATCAATCTGAAACTCTAAGTTGCTACGTTGCACATCTGCATAAGATATGTGTTGACTCTGAGCAGTCTTTAACCACTTTTGTATCAACTTAACCTTTTCAATGGCTTGGTAGACTAGATCTGGTCCTGGTATTTGCATTTCACCTACTTCAAATTGATCAAAAGGCGATCTGCAACATCGCCCATATAAAAATCAAATTAAGCCATGCCAATGCTGGAGTGATAGTTGTTATTATAGGCAAACTCTATTAGGGGCAAATCATCATCCCAATTACCTTTAAAATCCCATAAACATGCTCTCAACATGTGTTCCAGCGTTTGAATGGTGCACTCAGCATGGACATCTGCATGTGGATGAAATGCAGTGCTAAGATTCACATATGTTCCTAAGCTTCTTTGGAATAGTCTCCAATAATGAGCTATAAACTGGGAATCTCTATCTGAAATAATGGACACCGAAGTTCCATGTAAGCAAACAGTCTCCTTTTTATATAGCTCAACATAATCTTTAGTTGTGCTGGTGGACTTGATAGGGAAGAAGTGGGTTGATTTCGTCTGCAATCAACTATCACCCAAATGACGTCATGTCTATGGAAAGAAGATGTCAAACCTGTGATGATCCATATTAATATCCTCCCATTTCCATATCGGAATACCTATAATCTATGTAACACCTTGAAAATCAAACCAGCTATCTAAATTAAAATCTCAGAAAAATCTCAAGTTTCCAAAGACGACGAGTCAATCGACAGTTCATGGTTTGAAACCACGGTTCATCATATGCACTCGTTATCCAAGTTCCAGAAGACCTCTTAAACTTTCCCAGAAATGACGAGTCTAGGGATGGTCCGTCCTTCTGGATGACGGGCCTTCATCCCAGCCATAATCCCTGAAAGTTCAGAAAGTCCATATCCCTCAAGGCAAACCACGAGTCGACAGGACGGTCTGTTGTTAGGAAGTACGAGCCGTGGTGTGACTTGTGGAATGCAATTCCAGTAGCTCCAATAAGTATCAGTGGGAAACCACATACCATATTGACGGTCCATCTTTTGGGATGATGGACCGTAGACCAACTCGTGGTCCCTGAAGATTAATTTTTCTATCTTTTTTTAAGTATGTCCCAGGGTATTTTAGTCATTACTCACCCTTTTAACTCTTAAATGATGTCGTTTTGGCTACTTCTAGAAGGGTTTTCACCCTTATTAGCCTAATTTCTTTCCTATTACCTCATTCATCTCCCAAAAAGGGAAGGGACTCTCTCAAGCTCAAGGTCTCAAGCTCCAAGTCCAAGTCTCCTAAGTCTTTTCAATTCAAGTGGGTTAGATCAAACCAAAGTATGTGGGTATTCAACAATGAGTTCCTCTCACCTTGTGCCCAAAACCCCAAATTCTTATTTTGAATTATGAGCTTGTGAAATTAGGGTTTTGATCTAAATTGGGGAAAACTTATGAAATCAGTTCATATGCTTAAATTCATGGTTTCTCATTACCTATTTACGATTTGATCATGATTTCTCTATTAGATTCAAAGGACCAAGCATCAAAGTTGATTTCTAGCATGATTTCATTGAATTGCATGTTTTCAAGTGAAATTGGGCATGATTAGATATCATGGCTTTATGAATTTATGAAATTGCATGTCCATTTCTTCAAGTATAAATTTAGAAAGAAAAACATGTTTTGGACTATAGCTATGTTAAGCTTCATGAACTTATGATATGAGAATTTGCATGATGCCCGATGTGTTTTCATGCTTTTCGAATAAGATTTGGTATGAGATTATGCCACTAAAATATTATGAGCTATGTGTGCATGTTTTGGGAGTAGTATTTAGCACCGAGCAATGAGGGTTCGATAACCTATGTCCAGAAACTATGTTTCCAGCGTAGGTTATGAAATGAAGTGCCCTATGGGCTTATGAGAGTGGATCCACATCTTGATAATGGTGTCCTGTATCTTAGCGGGAATTAGGGCAACTTTTCCAATTAGGGATATATAGTTGGGGATGGTGACTCATTCCTTGGCAAGGTTCAAGTCAGCTTTGCTAACTAGGGTTATATAGTTAGATTCCATGTAGCTCACATGGAATATTGTCATTTATAAGAAACTCCCGTATGAATGATTTCAAGTTTTCTAAGCTTTACGATATCTTATTTTGAAGTTCTGACTACGAACTCATGCTTATTACTCAAACTATGATACTTACTTATGACTTCTTCAATTATGCATGAACTTAGTTTTCAATTATGTTTTAAGCATGCTTTTATATTATTTATGCATATCTCGCATACTCGGTACATCCTATAGTACTGATGCATATCTTGCGTTGCATCCTTTGATGATGCAGATTCAGGTGTACCTCCTCAGACTTGTGGCTAGAGTTTCCCGGTCACTCCTAGACAACTGTTGGTGAGTCCTCTTAGGTCGAGAACTAGTTATATTTTTAGCTTATGTTAGCTTTTTATATCGTACTTCGAGTTAGCTAGGGTCTTGTCCTAGCAACTCTTTATGTCATGAGTAGAGGCGTTTTAGACATATATAGTATTCGAGTTTCCTTATGGATCTGGTATTTCTATTTGATTTGATTATCCATCTATGCTATTCCGACTTTATCTATTATGCTTCCGCTTATCTTTGTTATTCTTGAGAATGCTATGACCAAGGGTTAGCTTGGGGCACTTATGGTCCCAAGTCCCATGTTACATCTAGGGGGTAACCTCGGGGCTTGACATACTTGGTATTAGAGCCTCAGGTTCAAGAGTCCTAGGATGTCTGAAAGCCGTATCGAGTAGAGTCTTTTTCATGTGTGTAAAGCGCGCCACAAATATGAGAGGGAAACTATGAGATATCTTAGAAAACTTTACTTCTTTCATGATCATGTCATGCGATAGAGCTTAACTGTTATGTTCCTCTAATCCTCATCTTGTACATTTTAGATTATGCTTCCTCGATATGCCTCCCCGAGCCACTCGGAATACTGTTCCTCCCATTTTGGTCCCTGATGTCATGAATGAGGAATTCAGAAAAGCCATTCATTTGCTAGCCCAGACATTGGTCACTCCGGCCAATTAGTAGGCTCCTGCCCCAGTCCACCCTCAAGGTGGGGTAGCGGCCCAAGTATGTGACTTCGTCCGGATGAACCCACCTGAATTTTGGGGTTCGAAAGTGAGTCAGGACCTGCTCAACTTTATTGATAAAGTGAAGAAGATCTTTAAATTTATGCAAGTGATTGGGGTTGATTGTGTTGAGCTTGCATCCTATCAACTCAACGATGTAGCTCATATTTGGTTCACGTAATGGAAGGAGGCTAGGGTGAAGGACGCGGTCCCCACGACTTGGGAGTGTTTTGAGAGGGCCTTCCTTGATAGGTTCTTTCCCCGAGAGTTGAGGCAAGCAAAGGAGTAGGAATTCATGAACTTGAGACAGGGGTTGATATCGGTTCAAGAGTATAGTCTGAAGTTCACTCAGTTGTCTAGATATGCTCCCTCCATGGTAGTGGACCCGCATGATCAAATGAGCAAGTTTATTTATGGAGTTTCTAATGTGGTGAAGAAAGAGTGTAGGTCTGCCTTGTTGTTGAGTGATATGAATATTTCCCGACTCATGACTCATGCCCATCAGATTGAGGGTGACAAACTTAGGGAGATGGTAAGGGAGAATAAGAGGGCTAGATCCGAGGGATCAGGTTTTAGTCATTACAGGTCTAGAGGTGGACATCGCTCTTCTTTCCAGAAGAAGTCATCAAGATTCGTTCATTCTTCTTCTAGTGCTTCTACCAAGGCCCAGACCTCGTCATGATCAGAGTGGTAGAGGCTCTGGTTCCTATTCCCAGTCTCAAGGTAGTGTTTCCAAGGGATCTTTCTACCCAGATTGTGGTAAGTGTGGGAAGAGTCATTCTGGTGAGTGTTTGGCGGGTTCAGGTAGTTGCTTCGAGTGTGGTCAGGCTGTACACCGTATCAGAGATTTCCCTTCAGCTAAGAAGGGACAGGGAGGTAGGACTCAGTCCACCATAGCAGCTTCAGGAGGTTAACCAGCCTAGCAGGGCACAACTTCTAGTTCTGGTGGTCAGTGCTAGAATCGCCTTTATGCCATGTCCTCTCGTCAGGATCAGGAGGGTTCCCCAGATGTTCTTACGGTATGTTGAAAGTCTTCTCTTTCGATGCATATGCTTTATTGGACCTCGGCGCCTCCTTATCTTTTGTGACCTCTTATGTAGCATGCAAGTTTGTTCTGAATTGCTTTTAGAACCCTTTTGTGTTTCTACTCCTGTTGGTGAGTCAGTCTTAGCCAAAAGAATCTATCGAAATTTCTATATCTCAATCCTTCATAGAGTCACTTCAGCAGATCTAGTAGAGTTGGAGATGACTGATTTTGATGTCATTCTTAGTATGAATTGTTTGTATGCATGTTATACTTTTGTTGATTATCGTACTCAGGTTGTCAGTTTCCAGTTTTCAAATGAACCTGTTTTAGAATGGCAAGGTATTCCTCCTTTCTCCAAAGGTCATTTCATATCTTATCTTAATGCTAGGAAGATGATTTTAAAGGGGTATACTTATCACATGGTGTTATGGACACGGAGTCGGAAACCCCATCCCTTGAGTCGGTTCTTATTGTAAATGAGTTTCTAGAAGTGTTTCCTGAGGATTTGCCTGGAGTCCCTCCCAAGCGAGAGATAGACTTTGGGAAAGATCTTCTCCAAGATATGAACCCTATCTCTATTCCTCCCTATAGAATGGAACCCGCGGAACATAAAGTGTTGAAAGATCAGTTGAAGGATCTTATTGATAAAGGTTTCATCCGGCCTAGCATTTCTCCATGGGGTGCCCCAGTTTTATTTGTTCGAAAGAAAGATGGTTCTCTTAGAATGTGTATTGACTATCATCAATTGAACAAGGTCACAATCAAGAATAAATATCCCATTTCTAGGATTGATGACTTGTTCAATCAGCTTCAGGGTGCTAGTTCTTTCTCTAAAATCAATCTTAGATTTGGTTAGCATCAGTTTCGTCTTAGAGAGTGTGATATTCTGAAACAGCCTTCAGGACTCGGTATTTTCATTATGAGTTTTTTGTTATGTCTTTTGGTCAAACGAATGCTCCTGCAGCCTTTATGGATTTGATAAACTGTGTGTTCAAATAGTACCTGGATATGTTTGTGATTGTTTTCATTGATGATATCTTCATCTACTCTCGGAGTGAGGAGGAGCATGTGGATCACTTGAGGGTTGTGTTGCATACTCTCAAGGATAGACAGTTGCTTGCTAAGTTTAGCAAGTGTGAGTTCTGGATGCAGCCTGTTGCCTTTCTGGGTGATATTGTGACTAGTGATGGTATCCGAGTTGATTCTCAAAAGATAGAGGCAGTAAAGAACTAGTCTAGACCTACTTCCCCGTCTGATATTAGGAGATTTTTGGGGTTGGCTGGTTACTACAGGAGGTTTGTGGAAGGATTTTCTTTCATTGCTGCCCCTTTGACCTGATTGACTCAGAAGAAGGTAAAATTTCATCGGTCTGACTTGTGTGAGAAGAACTTTCAGGAATTAAAGACTAGATTGACCACATCTCCAGTGTTAGCTCTACCCGAGGGCCTAGATGATTTTGTTGTGTATTGTGATGCTTCTAGGATTGGTTTGGGTTGTGTTTTGATGTAGTGTGGTAGGGTGATTACTTATGCTTCGAGATAGCTTAAGACTCATGAAAAGAACTATCCTACTCATGATCTTGAGTTGGCATCCGTGTTCTTTTCTTTGACGATTTGGAGACATTACTTGTATGGGGTGCATGTGGATGTATTCACCGATCACAAGAGTCTTCAGTATGTGTTCACTCAAAAGGAATTGAATTTGCGGTAAAGAAGATGGATTGAGCTCCTTAAGGATTATGATATGAGTGTACTTTATCATCCGGGTAAGGCCAATGTCATGGCGGATGCTTTGAGTAGACTATCCATGGGAAGTGTGTCTTCTGTTGAAGATGGGAAGAAGGAATTGGTTAAGGAGGTTCATAGGCTAGCTCGGTTGGGGGTTCACCTTATGGACTCGACAGAAGGTGGTGTGATTGTACAAAATGGTGTTGAATCATCCTTGGTAGCTGAGGTGAAGGCAAAGCAAGACAAAGATCCCATTTTACTTTAACTTAAGGGTGCAGTTCATCAACAGCGGGTGGAGGTTTTCTCCCAAGGGGGAGATGGTGTGCTTCGTTATCAGGGTCGCTCATGTGTGCCAGATGTAGATGGGTTGAGATAGCAGATTCTGACTGAGGCTCACAGTTCTATATATTCCATTCATCCTGGTGCTACCAAGATGTATCGTGACCTACGGGAAGTGTTTTGGTGGAATGGTATGAAGAGGGACATAGCCAGGTTTGTGGCTAAGTGTACCAACTGTCAACAAGTAAAGGTGGAACATCAAAAGTCAGGTGGAATAATTCAAGATATTGACATTCCCCACTTGGAAATGGGAAGCAATCAATATGGACTTTATTACTGGTTTGCCTCATACTCGAAGGCAACATGATTCCATTTGGGTGATTATCGACCAGATGACCAAGTCATCTCACTTCTTGGCTGTTAAGACTACTGATTCAGCAAGCGATTATGCCAGACTCTACATCCGGGAGATAGTTTGATTGCATGGTGTTCTCTTATCTATCATTTCTGATAGAGGTCCTCAGTTTACATCTTAGTTTTGGAAATCATTTCAAAAAGGTCTTGGTACCCAGGTGAAGCTTAGCATAGCTTTTCACCCGTAGACAGACGGCCAGGCAGAGCGTACTATTTAGACTTTGGAGGATATATTGAGAGATTGACTTCAAAGGTAATTGGGATGATCACTTACCTCTTATCGAGTTTGCCTACAACAACAACTTTCACACTAGCATCCAGCTGGCTCTATATGAGGAACTTTATGGCCAGAGGTGTAGATCTCCTATTGGTTGGTTTGAGGTAGGTGAGGCAGCCTTAATTGGTCCAGATGCAGTTCATGAGACTATGGAGAAGGTTCAGCTTATTAGGGAAAGATTGAAGACCGCTCAGGGTCGACATAAATCTTATGCGGATGTGAGGAGAAGGGAGTTGTAATTTGAAGTCGATGATTGGATTTTCCTAAAGGTGTCACCCATGAAGGGTGTGATGAGGTTTGGCAAAAAAAGAAAGCTTAGTCCCAGTTTTGTAGGTCCTTATCATATTTTGAGGAGAGTTGGTAGCATTGCTTATGAGTTGGAGTTGCCAACAGAGTTGGAAGTAGTTCATCCAGTTTTCCCTGTTTCCTTGTTGAAAAAGTGTATTGGTGATCCGACCTTGATTGTTCCCTTGGAGTATGTAGGTGTGAAGGATAGTTTCACCTATGAGGAGGTTCCCGTGGAGATCCTTGATTGTCAGATTCAGAGGTTGAGGAACAAAGAAGTCACTTCAGTGAAAGTCCTTTGGAGGAATCAACTTGTAGAGGGTGCTACTTGGGAAGCGGAAGAGGCCATGAAGGACAAATAGCCTCATCTCTTTATTCCGATTCAGTTCCAGCTTGAGGTACTAGTTTCCTACTTAGTATGTCCCTCTGATTCTATTCCACCAGTTCCTCTCATGATTCTATCATGCATCCATGTTTTACGAAGTTAGTTTATCATATTTTCAAGTTGAAAGGTTCAGTTTTTATGTTTACTCTTTGATTTCCTTGTTCTGTTGCTGGTTGGGCTGTTTTCTCTTCAGTTTTCCCTTTTTTAGTCTTCATTTGAGGATGAATGATCCAAAGGGGGAGATATTATAACACCTCGGAAATCAAACCAGCTATCTAAGTTAAAATCTCCAAAAAATCTCAAGTTTCCAGAGATGACAAGTCAGTCGACGATTCATGGTTTGAAACCACGGTCCGTCCTGTGCACTTGTTGTCCAAGTTCCAGAAGACCTCTTAAACTGTCCCAAAAATGACAAGTCTAGGGACGGTCCATCCGTCTGGACGATGGGCCATCATCCCAGCCGTAATCCCTGAAAGTTCAGAAAGTCCATATCCCTCAAGGCAAACCACGAGTCGACAGGATGGTCCGTTGTTTGGAAATACGAACCCTGGTGTGACTCGTGGAATACAATTCTTGTAGCTCCAATAAGTATCAGTGGGAAACAACTGACCTTTGGGATCACGGATCGTCGACCAACTCGTGGTCCTTGAAGATCAATTTTTCCAGCTTTTTCTTAAGTATGTCACAGGGGTATTTTAGTCATTAACCATCCTTTTAACTCCTAAATGATGTCGTTTTGGCTACTTCTAAAAAGGTTTTCACCCTTATTATCATAAGTCCTTTCCTATTACCTCATTCATCTCCCAAAAAGGGAAAGGACTCTCTCAAGCTCAAGGTCTCAAGCTCCAAGTCCAAGTCTCCTAGGTCTTTTCAATTCAAGTGGGTTAGCTCCAACCAAGGTATGTGGATATTCAACAATGGGTTCCTCTCACTTTGTGCCCAAAACCCCAATTTCTTATTTTGAATTATGAGCTTGTGAAATAAGGGTTTTGATCTAAATTGGGGAAAACTTATGAAATCAGTTCCTATGCTTAAATTCATGGTTTCTCATTACCTATTTACGATTTGATCATGATTTCTCTATTAGATTCAAAGGCCCAAGCATCAAAGTTGATTTCTAGCATGATTTTATTGAATTGCATGTTTTCAAGTGAAATTGGGCATGATTAGATATCATGGCTTTATGAATTTATGAAATTGCATGTCCATTTCTTCAAGTACAAATTTAGAAAGAAAAGCATGATTTGGACTATGGCTATGTTAAGCTTCATGAACTTATGATATGAGAATTTGCATGATGCCCGATGTGTTTTCATGCTTTTCGAATAAGATTTGGTATGAGATTATGCCAGTAAAAAATTATGTGCTATGTGTGCATGTTTTGGGAGTAGTATTTAGCACCGAGCAATGAGGGTTCGATAACCTAAGTCCAGAAACTATGTTGCCAGCGTAGGTTATGAAATAAAGTGCCCTATGAGCTTATGAGAGTGGATCGACATCTTGATAATGGTGTCATGTGTCTTAGCGGGCATTAGGGCAACTTTGCCAACTAGGGTTATATAGTTGGGGATGGTGACTCGTTCCTTGGTAAGGTTCAAGTCAGCTTTCCTAACTAGGGTTATATTATATAGTTAGAGTCCATATAGCTCACATGTTCTATTGTCAGTTATAAGAAACTCCCGTATGAATGATTTCAAGTTTTCTAAGCTTTACGATATCTTATTTTGAAGTTCTGACTACGAACTCATGCTTATTACTCAAACTATGATACTTACTTATGACTTCTTCAATTATGCATGAACTCAGTTTTCAATTATGTTTTAAGCATGCTTTTATATTATTTACGCATATCACGCATACTCGGTACATCCTATAGTATTGATGCATATCTTGCGTTGCATCCTTTGATGATGCAGATTCAGGTGTTCCTCCTCAGACTTCTGGCTAAAGTTTTCCGGTCACTCCCAGACAGTTGTTGGTGAGTCCTCTTAGGTCGAAGACTAGTTATGTTTTTAGATTATGTTAGCTTTTCATTTCGTACTTTAAGTTAGCTAGGGTCTTTTCCTAGCAACTCTTTATGTCATGAGTAGAGGCTTTTCAGACATAGACAGTATTCGATTTTCCTTATGGATCTGATATTTCTATTTGATTTGATTATCCATCTATGCTATTCTGACTTTATCTATTATTCTTCCGCTTATCTTTGTTATGCTTGAGAATGCTATGACCAAGGGTTAGCTTGGGGCACTTGTGGTCCTAATTCCCGTGTTACGTCTAGGGGGTAACCTTGGGGGGTGACAGTCTATGCTAGGCACCGGTCCTCTGATACTTTGCATTCACTTGCTAGCAATTGGAGCAATGTGCTACATGCTCTTATATCATTCTATGTAATATTCCACCAGTAGAACTCTTTAAGGTCATGATACATCTTTGTAGATCCGGGATAGATTGAATAACAAGAGCAATGCTCCTCAGCCATAATATTTTGTCTTATCCCATCTATATTAGGTGCACATAATCTACCTCAATACCTCAAAGTGCTATCACCTACTAGTTTAAATGTTATAACTTGATGCTGCTGAATTCCCTCTCTGTATTAGAGCAATAAGGGATCATTATACTATCTCTCTTTTACCAATGCCACTAATGATGACTCGACCATATTAAATACCACAACACTACCATTTTTTGAATCCATGAGTTGAACTCCTAGGCTGGCTAATCTATGAATATCTCTGGCTACCTCACGCTGAGCAGGTGACAAATATTCCAGGCTACTTATAAATAGTCGATTGAGAGCGTCTCCTACAATGTTACCTTTACCTGTGTGGTAGAGAATATTAACATTGTAGTCCTTTAGTAACTCTAACCACCTCCTCTACCTCAAATTCAACTTGAATAGATATTGAAGACTCTTATGATCTTTAAAGACATCAACATTCACCTCATACAAATAGTGGCACCATATTTTAAGCATGAATACTACTGCTACAAGCTCCAAATCATGAGTGGGATAGTTTTATTCATGTTTCTTCAACTGCCAAGAAGCATAAGCTATAACGTTTTTATGCTGCATCAGGACACAAACTAGACCAACACCTAAAGCATCACAATACACAACATACCCTTCTGTGCCCTCTGGTAAGGCCAATACTTGCACTGTAGTCAATCTATCTTTCAGCTCCAGGAAGATTCTTTCATAAGAATTTGACCACTGGAACTTAGCTACTTTCTACATCAGTTTAGTCAATGGGGTAGAAATAGAGGAAAATCCCTCCACAAATCTCAAGTAGTAATCAGCTAACCCCAAGAAACTACGTACCTCTGTGGGAGTGGTTGGTCGAGGCCAATTCTTTCTCCATATACCATATGGCCAAGAAAGGATACTAAGCTTAACCAGAACTTACATTTAGAAAACTTAGCATATAACTGGTGCTCTTTGAGTGTTTGTAGCACTAATCTCAGATGATCTGCATGCTCTTCTTTATCACGTGAATATACCAAGATGTAATCTATAAATACAATCATTTACATATCCAGGAAGGGTTTGAAAACCCTATTTATCATATCTATGAAGGCTATTGGGGCATTCGTTAGTCCAATTGATATGATAAGAAACTCGAAGTGCCCATATCTTTTCCAAAAAGCTGTCTTGGGAATTTTTACTTCATAAATCCTTAGCTAGTGGTAACTGGACCTCAAATCGATCTTTGAAAACTATTTAGCTCCCTGCAACTGATCAAATAAATCATCTATTCAAGGAAGAAGGTACTTATTCTTTATTGTCGCTTTATTTAGTTGCATGTAATCTATACATATTCTTAATGTGCAATTTTTCTTATGTACAAACAACACTGGTGCATCCCATGGTGATATACTGGTTTGGATGAAGCCTTTATCAAGAAAGTCTTTCAACTGCTCCTTTAGCTCCCTCAACTCTGGAAGCGCCATTTTATAAGGTAGAATTGATATCGGCTGAGTACAGGGATCTATTGTCATGCCCCAAACTCGGGGGGAAAAACTGGCACCTGATGCCAAAACTTAGAAAAGCCAACCCTGCTGAACCACTTGCCAATGGTGTGTAGCAGCCACACATAATCAAGAAAATAAAAAAGTATATCTCGGCTTAAAAATCAGCCCTCGGCTAATGAGGCCCCTGTTGATAGCTCTAGAAATAAAACATCTACTCCCAACAGTTTATGTTTGGGCCGTCGAGGCCTCTATGATATCTAGGAAAGTATAAATGCTATGCGGGTTATCGAGGCTACCATGATCACTATATAAAAATTGAAAACATGTATATACGATGTAAACTAGGCCAATGAGCTACTAGACTGCCAACATAACAACAACAAGGCCCAACTGGCTAAAACGCTATAACTAATAAACATACAAGGCCAAAATAGCCACCATCGTAGCTATGCAACCCAACTAACTAGTATGCAAACCTCTATGAATATAATAATTGGTGGGACAGGGCCCCCAACCTACCCAAAAAGCTATAAATAACAAAAAAGGTAAACCTCTAAGACTCTGGTGACCCTTGGAAGAAAATGAATCAACCAACCCGCTGAAAGCTTGGTTATGCTACCCGACAGGTCTGTCTGGCCATCGCTCAGAACCTGTATGCATGAATGTAGCTCCCCCAGGCAATGAAGTGTCAGTATGAAATAATGTACCGAGCATGTAAGGCAAACTAAAAACTAAAACTGAAGCGTAAGGACTTAATAAAAAGGCAGGAGTAAAACAAAAGTACAGTAACTTACCGTACTGCAATAAGATACCATCTAAATCACATAGCACACAATAACCTGACCTAGCCCCCATAAGCTCGGCAGGTACAAATAGCATACAATTTCCATAAACAGTCACTAAATACCCATACTGGCCCCCTTACCTGGACCCCAGTGATAATCTGATCTGAACTATCTGAATGTACATGTGTCCTGAATCAGTAAAACTTTGAGGCTCTGTGGTACCGTATAAGTGTTTCCTCGTAGGTACAGCCTGCCCATCCCATAAGTATGCTCTTCCCGGCCTGTAGGCATGGTCTACCCAGCCTAAAGGCACAGTAATATAATGTAACTGTTGCCCCATAGGTATAGCCTAACCATCTCATAGGTACGGTCTGCTCGGCCTGAAGGCACGATAATATAATATAACTGCTGACATGCAGGTACAGCCTACCCATCTTGTAGGTACAGTCTGCACGACCCAAAGGCATGGTAATAGTAACCAGAATGTAGGCTCTAAAACCCTGCAGTGTCAGTGTTTGTTGAGGGCAAAACAAGCTCATAGGCGGTAGCAAGATGACAAAAATAACACAATAATATCATGTAATCACAGGTGACCTCAATACAATCATAACATGATTTTCTAGGCCTCTAAGTAAGGAATAGAGTGTTGTTGAAAGTCGATATATCATGTTGTGGAGCAAAACTCAATACTATAAGGCCACAAGTTGAATAACGATATTACATATGCTATACAAGCTTTGGCCTTAAAGGTCATGCCAAAAAGTGAAAAGGAAGCCTTAACATACCTTTCAACTGAAGCCTTAAAGGTGTCTCTATGAAGCTCGACCAACCTATCATAACGCAATAATTGCTAGAATCAACAAGGCTGTAAGAACGAGCCATAGACAATCGATAAGATGTTAATGTCACACTCACGACCAACTAACTCCAAAGCATAAAATGACGCCAATACTAATAATAAACAATAGCTAAATCCAACACCAATACGTTAACCATATCTCAAAGGAGCGACAAGCTCTCGAAGCACTATTTCAAGGTGTACTTTACATCATTCAATCCAACAACCATCGTACATGACTCCAATAAGAATCAGACCAAACCCTAGTCCCTCCAACACCTTAACACCATCAATGTACAACAATAATAGCGCAACTCAATAAGATAAAGGGGCTTCTTGGAGCCATGGTATCCAAAACACCGCTTCATGGCTCAAAAATCTACAAAATGACATAAGAGCGTAACATTACGAGGGATATGACTGGAGAAAACTTACCTTTAACAGAAGATTATATTTATCAATCACAACAAACTTCCTCAAATGTTTAACATTATTTCGATTCCACAACACTACAAAAACACACCAAAATAAAGTTGTCACAACCCAACTCGTCGTGAGTGGCACCCACCCAACCCCCAGATGAGCGAACCAACCACTTAGCAAGTCTAATAGCTTAAAACTAGTTTGAACGCCCATTTAGGAGGTGCCAAACAAACCTCATCATTGATTTGAGATCTTGATAAGGTGAATACCCAGTCTATTCAATGCTAGGCATAATGAGTATAAGGACCTCAAAAAATCTCTTTTCGTCATATGAACTTTAAGATGTATGAAGTTACATATTTGATTTTTTAAGCAGAACGATAGAGACTTCATTTAACTTAGGTTGATCTAGTCCAGAGACAGACCTACGTCAAGATAATCCCACTTTTGAAACACTTTGGTAATGCGAAAAGAAACTAACATTCACTTCAATTCAAACACTAATAACAACCTACGAAAATCCTCCCTAGAACCTGAAAGTCATCGTACAAAAACATCTACCAAGTCTAGAGTATGGGGATGAAACCCCAAAAGCAAAATAGAATTTAAGCCCAAAGCAAGTGGGCTACAACTAAAAGAAGAAAACAAGGTAGCTCAATCGAAATAGCTCACACTTGAGATCTAGAATCGCTGGGACTACAGGTGAGGTTGTGCATCAGCCGCCGGAAGATTGCTTGTACTCACAAAAGAAAAACAAGTGCAGAATTAGTACACAACCACCGTGTACTGGTAGGATTATCGGCTAGCTCCAATAAACAAGATATGAATAATAAACTAAAGCTGAGTAAAGCAAAGTAAACATGTAATAGGTCTATAACGTAACTAAACTACAGGTCTCTCCCTTAACCTACCAATCACATAAAATCAGCTAACAATCAAGGATAAATCAGTTACCATAAACACATGTCTTATCCACACAACCCAGACCCTCCAAGGATCCCTAGGACACCAACTATGTTTCAACATACAATCCCGGCCTATACTAAGACCAAACTTCACATTTAAATATAACCACTCAGCCTCTCATAGACCATATGCAGAAATCACAATTCAAGAATACAACTCGATCTACTTATGGAACCATCGAAATAATACAATCAATTCAAGTAAATCAAAACCCGTACTAGGTGTGGTACATTGTGAATTCCCGTACCAGGCGTGGCACCCAAGCCAACCAAATAGTATCCCGTACAAGGCATGGTACCCAAGCTAACCAAATAGTATCCTGTACCAGGCATGGTACCCAAGCGAACCAAATAGTATCCCATACCAAGCGTGGTACCTGAGCCAACCAATATGTAACCTGTACCAAGCGCGGTACCCGAGCCAACCGAATGTCACACCAAATCCGATCAATCAATAAACCATGAACAAAAGCATACTTGTAAACCAACAAGCAACAAAACAAGTTCATTTCACAAGACTGATAACCGAATAAGTAGACATTCATAACCTCCTTCTCTAAGCATGCAACTCACACAATACTAATCTATAGTACATGAACACATATTACATATTAGGAATATCAATAACCATCACCAACCTCGAATTACTCAAATGCTCTATTGAACTGGAGGCTTCCCATTTTCTGAAGCTCTTGCTTGTTCTTGGTCTAAAAATAAACATACAATAACTACAATAAATTAACTAGCCTAAAATACCTGGATTATAAAAAATCCCAATCCCCAGGCCAACTATGATCATTCCACCCATTCCCTGGCTTTCCTACTATTAATTCACCTCATTCTATCATTTTTATAGACACATTTAGAGAATTATGGCTACGTGATCATAACCCAACAATAACATCAAGACCCAAGAAATTCTATGCCCTAGAATCCCCTTTTTCCCTAGATTCTACCATTCCTAAGTCATTCCAAACCTTTCCCCAAGTCCACAATTAACAATTCTACTCCGTAGGAATTATAGCACTAAGTTAGAGGAGTAGAATCCTTACCTTTGGGATGAAAGCGATGCAAAATGGAGTAAGTTAGCCTAAAATTGTCCTGCCCTTCTCCAAAATGCAATTGAGGAAAAATTGAACATTTTGGGGAAGTTTTTGCATTAAATCATGACTCGGTCTGCTATAGCAGTCTGTACACCGCTATAGCACCCCTCGCTATAGCAGAACCGACTGCTATAGCGGTGCTGACCAAAGTTGACTTCTACTATAGCGAATATATTACTGCTATAGCGGTCACCGCTATGGCACAATATCGATGTTCATCACGGGCAGAAAGTTAGAAAATTCCATAAAAGTGCCTATTTTACAACACACCTTAAATCCCCGTATTTCGAAATAACCCCTTCATATCAACCTCGATACCGGGAGTTCTACTTACCTGAATTCACTTCTGAAAAGTTCCTCGGACTCCTCTATGCCTTGGATAATGGAAAAATTAGCTCACTATAAGACACATTACCTAATCCTCATCCGGATTTTCCTGGACCATCTCTTGCTCAGAAATCACCTGAGACTAGCCTAGCCCAAAATTTTCAACTCCCAAACCCGAAAGTTTCTCAACTCAAAACTTGGCAAAAAGAGTTTACCCATAACGATGAAGCTGGTCATTACAACAGATACCAATTTACCTATCGTTCATCCCCGAATGATCAAACCCAAGAATATAAAGCAAAAGAGGGAAGAGTGTAGTATCTGACTCCTGAAAAAAGTAAGGGTACTTGTCCCGCATGTTCTTCTCAGTACCCAAGTGGCTTCGGCAATCGGATGATGCTTCCATTAAACCTTCACCAATGTGATCTCCTTTATCCTGAACTTCTGGACATCTTGATCAAGAATCGCAATCAGTTCCTCTTTATACTGAAGATCCTTATCTAGTAATACCTCATCCCATTTAATAATGTAATCCTCATCCCCATGGTACCACTTTAACATGGATACATGGAAGACTGGGTGGATTCCTAATAAACTGGGCGGTAGTGCTAGCCTGTAAGCTACGACCCTACAATTTTGAGAACTTCAAATGGACCGATAAACTGGGGGATGAGCTTACCTTTCTTACGAAAATGCATAACTCCCTTCACTGGTGACACATTCAATAATACCTGCTCACCAACCTGGAAGTCTATGTCTCTTACCTTGTGATCCGCATATTCTTTTTTCCTGCTCTGGGCTTGTAGCAACTTGGTCTGAATGCCCCTTACTTTTTCCTGCGCTTCCCTTACCATGTCTATTCCCAAAGGCTTTACATTTCCTATCTCAAACCACCCTATGGGTGATCTACATCCCCTCCATTACAGGGCCTCAAATGGTGCCATGTCGATACTGGAATGGTAGCTATTGTTGTATGGGAACTCATACAATGGTAAAAACTGGTCCCAATGACCTCCAAAGTCAATCACACATGCTTTCAGTATGTCCTCCAAAACCTGGATTGTCCTCTCCGACTGACCGTCTGTCTGGGGATGGAATATTGTGCTGAAAGTGAGTTGAGTTCCCAACTCTTCATGTAACTTACCCCAGAACTTAGAGGTAAACTGTATACTCCTGTCTGAAATGATAGAAAGTGGTACCCCATGCAGTCTCTTGATATCCTTCACATAGATCTTAGCCAACTGCTGCGAATTATAGTCCACCCTGACCGAAATAAAATGAGCTGACCTGGTCAGCCTGTCCACTATAACCCAAATAGAATCATACTTTCCCAAGGTCTTGGGAAGGCCCACCACAAAATCCATGGTTATCCTCTCCCACTTTCACTCAAGAATGGGCATTCTCTGAAGTATTCCTGTAGGCCTTTGGTGCTCATAGCTTACCTGCTGGAAATTATGACACTTGGACATGAAATAAGCTATGTACTTTTTCATCCCAGGCCACCAGTAAAATTGCCTCAAATCCCTATATATCTTTGTTACGCCAGGATGAATTGAATACCACAAACCATGAGCCTCTGTCAAAACCTTCTAAATTATATTATCAACCCAAGGAACACAAATCCTCCCCCTGAAACTCATCACCCCATCATCACCAAAGGTGGTATTCCTGGACTCTCCGGACACTACCTTGCTCTGAAGCTTGCCCAACTGTGAATCCTGAAAGTTCTTGGACTTTATCTCTTCTATGAATGTGGATTTGACCTCAATACTAACCAACACTCCACCCTGTTCTGAGATGCCCAGTTGTAAGAAATTTGATTCCAAATCTTGAATCTCCTTTGCCAATGATCGTTTGGATAACCCCAAATAAGCCATATTGCCCATGCTGATGGTCTTCTGGATCAACGCACCTGCCACCACATTAGCCTTACCCGGATGGTACTGGATGGTCATATCATAATCTTTCAATAACTCCATCCACCTCCTCTGCCTCAGATTCAAGTCCTTCTAAGTAAAAACATGTTGTAGACTGTGATGATCGGTGAACACTTCACACTTGACATCGTAGAGATAGTGTCTCCAAATCTTGAGTACAAAAACCATAGCTGCAAACTCCAAGTCGTGGGTGGGATAATTTTTCTCATGAGGCTTCAACTGCCTAGAGGCATATGCTAGAACATTCCTTTCCTGCATTAACATAGCACCAAAACCTGAATGTGAAGCATCACAATATACAATGAAATACTTACCTTCAACCGGCAATGATAGGATGAGAGTTGTGGTAACAAGTGTCTTGAGCTTTTGGAAGCTCTCTTCACACTTATTGGACCACATGAACGGTGCCTCTTTTTTAAGTCAACCTTATCAAGTGAGTAGCGATGGATGCAAAATCCTTGACAAACCTATGGTAGTACCCTGCAAGCTCCATAAATCTCCTCACCTCAGTCACATACCTAGGCGAGGCCAAATTCTTAACTACCTCAATATTCTCGGGATCCACCATCACCCCTTTCTCTGACACTACATGCCCAAGGAAAGCGACTGAAGTCAACCAAAATTCACACTTAGAAAACTTTGCATATAGCTTCTGGTGCCTCAAAATTCCTAACACAATGCGGAGATGCTTAGCATGCTCCTCCCTACTCTTGGAGTAGATCAAGATGTCATCTATAAAAACAATGATGAAAGAATCCAGATAAGACTTAAATACCCCATTCATCAGACTCATGAATGTTGCTGGCGCATTGGTCAAACTAAACAACATCACTAGGTACTTGTAATGCCTATACTGAGTCTGAAAAGCAGTCTTGGGAATGTCCTCGAGCCTAATCTTTAACTGATGATACCATGACCTTAAGTCAATTTTCAAAAACATAGACGCACCCTGCAACTGGTCAAAGAGATCATCTATACAGGGTAAAGGGTACTTGTTTTGGATGGTAACCTTGTTCAACTGCCTATAGTCTATGCACATCCGTATACTACCATTATTCTTTTTTACAAACAACATCGGAGCACCCCAAGGTGAAGCACTGGGATGAATAAAACCCTTATCTAAGAGTTCCTGAAGCTGAGTCCTAAGTTTCGTCAACTATGCCAGAGCCATATGATATGGAGGAATCGAAATTAGGTGAGTGTCCGGCTCCAAGTCAATACAAAAATCAATGTCTCTATCCGGAGGCATACCAGGCAAATCTGTCGGAAACACTTATTGAAACTCTGAAACAATCAAAACTGACTCAATCGATAGGGACTCCATACTATCATTCCAGGGATGAGCTAAAAAGTCCAAACACCCTATCCCTACTAGTTTCCTAGCCTGGATGAATGATATGATTTTAGCCGGATTAGGCTTGAACACACCCTCCAACTCTAGTCTATATTTACTTGAAATTTCTAGAGCCACAGTCATAGCATTACAATTCAATACTGCATGATAAGGAGACAACCAGGCCATGCCCAAAATAACATCAAAGTCTAGCATGTCTAGAATGACCAAATCTACCCAAGTCTGCAACACCATGAACACCACAGAACAAGTACGATAAACATGAGTCACTATCAAAGACTCTCTAATCGGGGTGGAAACATGGATAGGGGAATCAAGAATATCACAAATCAAATCCAAACCCAAAGAAAACTTCACATAAACATAAGAGTATACAGAACCTGGGTCAAAAAGTACAGAAGCCATTCTATCACATACAGGAATTGTACCTGTGATCACCGTGTCTAATGCCACAGCCTCAGGCATCCCTGGAAAAGCATAACAGTGAGCCTGTCATCAATTTGAGAAAATTCTTTGTCCAGCTGCACCACTCCTCTACCCGTGCCGCCATTACCCCTGTCTCCCCGACCTTCCTGAAAGTTACCTCGCCCACCCTATGGACGACCTCTAGCATAGCCACCTCTACCTGTTGAAACCACAGCTTTAGACTAATACTGATTCTGATTATCCGTCTGTCTGTGAGGGCACTCCCTTTTAAAGTTACCCATATCACCGAAGTGGAAACACCCACGATCAAGAGTAGGTCTGCTGGTAGATGTGTAAGAATCTTCCTGGCTTCTAGGAGCTAAAAATTGTTGACTAGCTCCTGAATGACCACCTGTGGCAGCTGGCAGAGCTGAGTGAATAGGACGAGCAGAGTACACCTACTGATTATGGCTCCTAGAGTACAAACCACTAAAATTTCCATCATTTCGGGACTTTTTGGCTAACACTTTAGCCTGCCTGACCCCTTCTAACTTCTTGACATAGTCTGTGACCTCATTGAAGCTCTTCCCTGCTGAAGTCATGCGCACAGACAACACTTGTAACTCAGTATTCAAGCCATTCATAAAAAACCAAATCCTCTCCTCTTCGGAAACCCAATAATTGAGTAGCAAAATGAGACAAGGCATGAAACTTGGCCTCATAAGAAGAGACCCACATGCTACCCTGTTCTAGACCCAGGAACTCATCCTTTTTGTGATCCCTCAAGGTACGAGGCACATACTTCTCTAAGAGAGCATGAAACTCCATCCAAGCTAGCAGAGGCAAAGTCGATGGCCGACATTCCACATGAGACCTCCACCATTGCTTAGCATCACCCTGTAGTTGAAAAGTGATGAACTCAACCCCATGTTGTTGCACAATACCCAGATTGTGCAGCCTCTCATAACAGTCCAATATGAACTCATACGCATAGTCCTTCTCAGTACCCTGAAATGTAGGAGGTTTCATCTTAAGGAACTTAGTCAGCATCTCATGCTCATTTCCTGTCATGACCGATCCTAGCATTGGACAAAAGAACTCATCAGTACTCGACACTGCATCCATCCTAGGACCCAGTGCAACTACTGGTTGGGTGCTCAAAACCTGATCTACATTACCTTTGGGGGTAGCTCCCACACCAACTAGTCCACTAAGAAAGCTCTACACCTGCTGAAAGGCTTTGGGCGTGACAGAGGGAAGGCCTGCACCTCCAGCTGGTGCTGCCTCCGCCTGTTCTGCGCCCTCCTCAACAACAACCTCAACTTCCTCTTCAACCTGATCCTGAGGTGGGGGAGGGGTGGCCTCTCATTCACCTACAGCCACTTGAGCTCCACCCCTAGCGGGTGCTTGTCATGACCCAACTACTGGGTCGTGCGGGCACCTACTCTAATCCACCTAGATAGGAGGACCCTTACCACCGGAACCAACAGGCAATGCAGAAAAGAAAATAAATCATTATATAAGTACCTTAATACATGAGGAATCCCTTTACAAATGTTTGGAAAATCTTTATACAACAGCTTTCAAAAATTACACAACCTTCAAAACTTGCGGAAATTTATTAACAATATAAACACCCTTCCCAGAACCTAGTCTAAGCCGGTACAAGAGCTTCTACAAGTTGAGCTTACAACATAAAATGGACACAACTCCCACCATAGAAGGAAGTAGGAGCTGCTGGAAGATCACCGCAATCCTGAACCTGTGAAACATCACTAACCTTGCAAAAAGACTATACCCAAAAAGGTAGAGCAAGAGTAGAATCAGTACAAACACACGTACTGGTAGGCATCATCGGCTGACCCGAATTAACTCCTACCATCATATATAAATCAAGATAAAATGCATAATGTAAATACCCCACCCCTTTCAACATCACTCTTATCATTCCCCCATTTCGGAACTGACCTACCTAACATTTAGACCTACCAAGTTGCCTTATCCCTAGACTTCCCAAGTCACCTTATCCCTAGACTTCCCAAGTCTCACTTAATCCTTAATCCTTACCAATAATAATGTCCATACCTGGACTACCCTTCCCATACCCAAATCAACCGCATTGACTAGATATTCAGACTTAACTCGGCTAACTGCCCAACCAAACTACTTATACCCGTAGTATTACTTACCAGTGTCCGGCCCTTCCCGGACCTCTCGGACAACTTTCCATCCTGGTTATAACAACCAACAACTACAACCCCATACTTTCCGTCGTACTCCCAATTGACCAATCACATGAAAATCACCTAGCAACCATTGACACATTCAATGACAACAACAGAGTTATATCTAAATCCCTTTTTAATCCCGAAACTCAGACCCTCCAAGGATCCTCTAACCACACTTAAGTGTTCAAGAGGCTACCCGGTCTACACCAAGACCCATCCTTAACTGATTAACCACAATAAATTCTTGACCGTCATTAACACACTTAACGACAATAAATTGTGAACTTATAACCTCTTTTACATAGTCTGGACCCACTCGGATCCCCCTAACACATCTAGGTATTAACATGACAACCCGGTCTATACCAAGACCAACTAATAGTTAACATCATAACCTGGTCTATACCAAGACCAAACTAATAACATAATATAACAACCCAGGTTACACTAAGACCAAACTCACAATATAATTACTCGGCCTACACCAAGACAAAAAGCACAATATAATATAATAACCCGACCTCACCAAGACCAAACTCACAATATAATTACCCGGCCAATACCAAGACCAAACTCACAATATAATTACCCGGCTTACACCAAGACCAAAAGCACAATATAATATAACAACCCGGCCTACACCAAGACCAAAAGCACAATATAATATAACAACCCAGCCTACACCAAGACCAAACTCACAAATAATTACCCGGCTTACACCAAGACCAAACTCACAATATAATTACCCGGCCTACACCAAGACCGAAAGTAATATCACAATTTATAAACACATCCCGGTCCACTCATGGAACCAACTCCAATCACACAATACAACAATATCAATAAAATGATGCAGTAAAGTAAACTCGTACCAGGCGTGGTACCCGAGCTAACCATTAGTATTTTCTCGTACCAGGCGTGGTACCTGAGCCAACCGTTAGTATCCTGTACCAGGCGTGGTACCCAAGCCAACCATTTGTTATACCCGTACCAGGCATGGTACCCGAGCCAACCGTTAGTATACCTGTACCAGGCATGGTACCCGAGCAAATCGAATGTCAATTAATCCATAGTCAAATAATGAACAAACAACTTATAAAACCACAAGAAACACACAGTTCAATTCACAGACTGTAATACAGGACTCTTAGACATTCCTAACAATCCGTAAGCAATGTATCTCATACAAACACTTAGATAAGAGTACACAACATATATCATTTACAGGGATCGTTAACCATCCCCTACCCCTCCCCGAGTGGATGACTTAGCCAAACCTTGGTTCGAGGATCAACCCATTTCCCCTTACTGACATATAATGAACGATTTCCTTTCTTAGCATAATTTAACAACTACGTGATTCCCGAGATGTTAACCAACACCGAACACAGAGTGGGAACACCTCCCCTTAGCCTTAGTAAAACCAACAGCTATATCTCATGTCATTTACATTCCCGAAACCTTATCTAGGAGTTTTCCATTTCTATTACCCGTAATTCCTAAGCATTCTCCCGGTTCCCCAAACCTTCCCGACATTCCAGTCCCCGAGCCTATCATTTTATTCTACCAAAAAAATAAAATATCCTTATTATATGTATCATAAAACCAACCCTTCAATCCTTACAATTCCTAATTCACACATAACAAATATTGAATCCGCCAGACTCCGTGCCCGAAGGCCTAATCATGGATTCTCCCTTTCATTCTACACAATAATAGGAAATAAAAATGGTCAATCTACTCTTGGGGAGAAACCTAGCCTACCTGGATGCCGAGCAGCTGTTTAATGACCTTTCTAGCTCTGTGAAGGCGTTCCCTGATGATTCTGCAGGACCGAATCCGTGGTTTCGCGTCCCTTTAACTGGAATCTCTCCTCCCCATGGCTCCCAAGCCTTGGAGCAGCCTAGGAGGGTTTTTGGAATAGCTCTTGTTTGTTTTGGTGGTTGAAGGGAAGAGAATGAAATTAAAAACCCATTTTTTGGGTTTTCTGGTCTTGTCGCTCCGTTATAACGGTCCCTGCTCCGCTATAGTGGTACCGCCATAGCGGAGTCAACCGCTATGGCGGAGGTTGACCATCTTGACTTCTGCTATAGCGATAATTATTCCGCTATAGCGGAGGTCGCTGTGGCAGAGCAGTAGCACTCATCACGGACAGAAACTCGGAAAATTGTTGAAAAGAGCCCTTTTTACAACACACCTTGAATCCCCGACGTTCCAGAATAACCCCTTCACGCCAACCTCGATTTTGGGAGCTCTTCTTACCCGAATTCAATTCTGAAAAGTCCCTCGTACTCCTCTATGTCTTAGCTACACAGAAAACTAGCTCAAATTGAGACGTCGTACCCAATCCTTACCCGGATTGCCCTGGACTATACCTCGCTCCAATTTGGTCGTGGCTAGCCTAGCCCAGAATTTTCAACTCTCAACCCAGAAGTATTCTAACTTGAACTTGGCATGAAATGTTTACCCGTAATGATGAACCCGATTATTACAACAGATACCAATTTACCCGTCGTTCATCCTCGAATGATCTCTAAGGCAAAAAGAGAAAAAGGAGCCCGCCCTGTGAACGTCGACGCTCTATCATGACAGCATAATTCTAACTTTACGCAAACCACCGAAACTTTTAAATCCCTTGGTATACCCAACTCAACCATAATTTAAATCACTTCCACTCTGTCAAGGAATCCCTTCCTTCGAGCTGCACAAGGCAACTAGATTACCCATCCCCGAGTGCCCAAGAAATCTGGGGCCTCGCTGAAACACCGGAGCCAAAGAAACTCAACTAACAAACAACACAGTTTTTCCCTGCCAAGGGGACTAGATTCCACCATGGAGATCCCTTTCCCACTATACCCAAAGTTCTACTAGCCCAAACTCCATTCCGGAAGCTTCCTACGGGGTACTATGCCCCTCACATATCATCCTGTCACCTTACTCCTATCAACACTAAGCCCACGTATATCTAAACCACGCAACAATGAGGATTTCATTGGGCTCATCCTACCTTGAGATTTTCATCAACTCTCATCTTAGGGGGGCAATTTCTACCCGGGAGATTACACCCTAACCAATGCTATGGCAAGAATACGCTCACCACTTAACAAGCAGTAACACTGGGTATTATCATGGTCACAAGAGACACAATAATGCTAAAGAAACCCATTTAATAACCCCGCTCCTTCAATCGACCCTACCACTAAGGATCATCAACACTAAACCAGTCAATAATCACCTCACCACATAGCCTATGAGCAGTGTCCAACAATACTAGATCAATCACGGGTCATTTTGCCAAACTCTACATAGGTGACTATTCCCACCAATGGTCAGTCATAGTTTTACCAATCCCCCGGGCTACAATATCTACCCTTTCCTTTGGTCGCGCACGGATGCTAAGTATTCAAGCAAATCACCTTATATTCATGTTATATAAGTTCTATAGTCGATTTCCTTGTTTCACATGGCAGCCCATAATGCAACCATTGCCTTTAGATTCCCCGGGAATGAATGAAATATAGGGGAAAAACAAGGTGAGGCTTCTGCCTCGTGCTCTTCCACTATAGCGGTGGCCGCTCTGCTATAGTGGTTCTGCCGTAGTGATAACCATGCCGCTACCGCAGTCCCGATGGTAACAGCCCAGAAATTTGAAATTTTCAGTAAGTGTATCCTTTCCCTTTCCCAGTTACCTTTGTTTAGTCCTGTAAATCCTGCCATGGACTTAAACCACCCTTAAGACCATTCTTGGCATCAAACGTATCATGATTCAGCATAAAATACTATCAATTACAAAGCGTTAACACTAGACAATTGTTCCCAACAATATCTTCCCACCATTACACACTAATGACTCACTTGTTCCCATGGTTCCCAACCAAGTCTCGACTGTCCTGAAACCAAAGCTTCCCTACAGTCACAGTTTCCAATCCCTTATCATCTTAACCAATGATAAGCCCTTTTCAAAATGCAGTCCCACTTCTTAAATCAGAACATTTAACAGATTACCACAGCCTAAGGTACACAGAATTTTCAACTTAATGACCCTTTACAGACTCAACATGCACGGCAGACAACAATTTACACATATTTCAAGCAAGTCAAACGAGAGTTGTACAACACAACATTTCAACTTCAAGTTACAACCAAATCAAGTCACAACCAAATCAAGTCACACAATTTACTCTCTATTCGTCCCATGGATGACCATTAGTCGATCATCCATGTCTTACCATAACTCCCGCTATTAAGCAATAATAGCCCTTGTCCTTGGTACTTATTCACATACCAACCACTTGAAACCTGAGTTCCCACAAGTGTATATATCCTTTTCCCTTATCATTTTTACCAACGATAAGACCCTGCCCAGTATTTAGCATACTGTTTTCCACTTGAATTACAAAACAAGAATTCCTTCAATCATTAATACATAACCAAGTTAAGACTCTTCACTAACTACAAATTTCAAGGCAACTCAGCAATTACACACTACAAAATTGCAGTCATTCAAACAATGTAATACATACAATCACGAGTCTCAAGCTCTAACACTCAATCAAATCAGTTTCATCACCTTTCATTCGCTTCATGGATGACCATTAGCCGATTCATCCATCCTTTATACAGCCTCCCAGAACATATACCAATTGGAACCTTCCCGGTTCCAATGTTCCTTTCTTGTCTTACTGCAACCAGAGTCCAATGGCATCCTTACTTCATTGAGATACCAATTGGAATTGAGAGATACCAATTGGACTCAACTCATACAAGCGAGTGAAAGAACCGCACGAAAAGGAATGAAAGGAGAGAGAAGTTTCCTAGAATGCTTCATAGCTTCCCTAGGATTAGATGTGGACGTCTACACACCAATCCGCAGGACTCTATTTGACATTTTGCTCTTGTACTGGGAGACAGGTAACTTGGGCTCTGATACTATTTGTCACGACCCAACTATCGGGCCATGCGGGTACCTACTCTAATCTACCTAGATAGGAGAACCCTTACCACCCGAACCAACAGGCAATGCGGAAAAGAAAATAAACCATTAAATAAGTTCTTTAATACATGAGGAATCACTTTACAAATGGTTGGAAAATCTTTATACAACAACTTTCGAAAATTACACAACCTTTAAAACTTGCAAAAATTTATTAACAATATAAACACCCTCCCCAGAACCTAGTCTAAGCCGGTACAAGAGCTTCTACAAGATGAGCTTACAATATAAAATGGATACAACTCCCACTATAGAAGGAAGTAGGAGCTGCTGGAAGATCACCGCAATCCTGAACCTGTGAAACATCACCAACTCTGCAACCAGACTATACCCAAAAAGGTTTAGCAAGAGTAGAATCAGTACAAACACACGTACTGTAGGCATCATCGGCTGACCCGAATTCATTCCTACCATCATATAAAAATCAAGATAAAATGCACAATGTAAATGCCCCACCCCTTTCAACATCACTCTTATCAGTCCCCTCTTTCGGAACCGACCTTCCTAACCTTTAGACTTACCAAGTCGCCTTATCCCTAGACTTCCCAAGTCACCTTATCCCTAGAATTCCCAAGTCTCACTTAATCCTTACCAATAACAATGTCCATACCTGGACTACCCTTCCCTTACCCAAGTCAACCACCTTGACTAGATATTCAGACTTAACTCGGCTAACTGCCCAACCAAACCACTTATACCCGTAGTATTATTTACCAGTGTCCGGCCCTTCATGGACCTCTCGGACAACTTTCTATCCTGGTTATAACAACCAACAACTACAACACTACACTTTTCATCGTACTCCCAATTGACCAATCACATGAAAATCACCTAGCAACCATTGACACATTTAATGACAACAACAGAGTTATATCTAAATCCCTTTCTAATCCCGAAACCCGAACCCTCCAAGGATCCTCTAACCACACCTAAGTGTTCAACAGGCTACCCGGTCTACACCAAGACCCATCCTTAACTTATTAACCACAAAAAATTATTGACCATCATTAACACACTTAAAGACAATAAATTGTGAACTTATAACCTCTTTTACATAGTCTGGACCCACTCGAATCCCCTTAACACATCTAGGTGTTAACATGACAACCCGGTCTACACCAAGACCAACTAATAGTTAACATCATAACCCGGTCTACACCAAGACCAAACAGATAACATAATATAACAACCCAGCCTACACCAAGACCAAACTCACAATATAATTACCCGGCCTACACCAAGACCAAAAGCATAATATAATATAACAACCCGGCCTACACCAAGACCAAACTCACAATATAATTACCCAACCTACACCAAGACCAAACTCACAATATAATTACCTGTCTTACACCAAGACCAAATATAACATAACAACCCGGCCTACACCAAGACCAAACTCACAATATAATTATCCGGCCTACACCAAGACCAAACTCACAATATAATTACCCGTACTACACTAAGACCAAAATCACAATATAATATAACGACTCGGCCTATACCAAGACCAAAAATAATATCACAAATTATAAACACAGCCCGGTCCACTCATAGAACCAACTCCAATCACATAATGCAACAATATCAATGAAATAATACAGTAAAGTAAACCCGTACTAGGCGTGGTACCCGAGCTAACCATTAGTATTTTCTCGTACCAGGCGTGGTACCCGAGCCAACCGTTAGTATCCCATACCAGGCGTGGTACCCGAGTCAACCATTTGTCATACCCGTACCAGGTGTGGTACCAGAGCCAACCATTAGTATATCTGTACCAGGCGTGGTACCCGAGCCAACCGAATGTCAATTAATCCACAGTCAAATAATGAACAAACAACTTGTAAAACAATAAGTAACACACAGTTCAATTCACAAACTGTAATACAGGACTCTTGGACATTCCTAACAATCCCTAAGCAATGTATCTCATACAAACACTTAAATAAGAGTACACAACATACATTATTTATAGGGATCGTTAACCATCACCTACCCCTCCCCGAGTGGATAACTTAGCCCAACCTTGGTCCGAGGATCAACCCGTTTCCCCTTACTGACATATAATGAATGATTTTCTTTCTTAGCATAATTTAGCAACTACGTGATTCCTGAGACGTTACCCAACATCGAACACAGAGTGGGAACACCTCCCCTTAGCCTTAGTAAAACCAACAGCTACATCTCATACCATTTACATTCCCGAAACCTTATCTAGGAGTTTTCTATTTCCATTACCCGTAGTTCCTAAGCATTCTCCCGGTTCTCTGAACCTTCCCGACATTCTAGTCCCCGAGCCTATCATTTTATTCTATCAAAATAATAAAATATCCACATTATATGTATCATAAAACCAACTCTTTAATCCATACAATTCCTAATTCACACATAACCAGGATTGAATTCGCCAGACTCCATGCCCGAAGGTCTAATCATGGATTCTCCCTTTCATTCTACACAATAATAGGAAATAAAAATAGTCAATCTACTCTTAGGGAGATAACTAGCCTACATGGATGCCGAGAAGATGTTCAATGCCCTTTCTGACTCCGTGAAGGCGTTCCCTGATGATTCTGCAGGCCCAAATCTGTGGTTTTGCATCCCTTTTGCTGGAATCCCTCCTCCCCATGGCTCCCAAGCCTTGGAGAAGCCTAGGAGGGGTTTTGGAATAGCTCTCGTTTGTTTTGGGGGCTGAAGGGAAGATAATGAAATTAAAAACCCATTTTCTGTATTTTCTGGTCCCGTCACTCTGTAATAACGGTCCTTGCTCCTTTATAGAAGTACCATAATAGTGGAGTCAACTGTTATGGTGGAGGTTGACCGTCTTGACTTTCGCTATTGCGGTAATTATTCTGCTATAGAAGAGGTCACTATGGCGGAGTGGTAGCGCTTGTCATGGACAGAAACTCAAAAAATTCTTGAAAAGAGCCCTTTTTACAACACACCTTGAATCCCTGACATTTCGGAATAACCCCTTCACATCAACCTCGATTTTGAGAGTTCTTCTTACCCGAATTCGATTCCAAAAAGTCCCCTGGACACCTATATGTCTTAGCTACACAGAAAACTAGCTCAAATCAAGACATCAAACCCAATCCCTACCCGCATTGCCCTGGACTATGATAACGCTCAAAGTACCACTCCAATTAAGAAGCGTAAGCGATCGTTGTCAAATATAGAACCCAACAAAGATTGGGGTCGATCCCACAGAGAATATGGTGAGAATTAAGTCTTTAGTGAATTAGTTGACTAATGGTCAATAGTTTCCGGTAAATAAAGGGGGGGTTTTGTGTGAACAATGTGTAAACAAAACAAACAATAATGTAGGAGTGATAATCAATATGAGAGCGAACTAGGGAAGTGTTCACCATGGCGATGGTAACAATGTCGATTCTAAGCTTAACTGGGTTCTTTCTTTATGTAAGTCACGATGTGATTGAATTAATGGTATCATCTAAACGTTTCTCAACCAAATAGATGAATTTACTTTTCAATTCTCTCGAACTTGAAAAGGTGTGCTTTTAGATTTCAATCCTAAACATCAAGTAGATTAATCTAGTTACAGCATTAATCATAAGACGAGAGTTAGTAGTCTCGAATCCTCGTTGTTAATCAAGTCTCCCGGTTTTAATCTCTTTACTCAAGCAAATTAAACCTAGGCATGTTCTAATGTTTGCAACCATTAGAAAACCTTACATAATGAGTGATTAACAACGTGACAACATATATATTGAACCCGTCGCTACCCGGAATCTATCTTGCTACGTTTGCCATGGCTCCCACAACCCTAGTTGTGGGAGGTTTAGTTCCTCATGCTGTTAAGAAAAGAGAAGAGAATAGTATTCATAATAAGGAGAAGAGATTCTTACAATATAATGAAAACAAATCTTCAATGATCCAAGAACAAGAAAACCAAGATCCCAAGAACGATTCAAGAACACGTTTTCAAGACAAGCAAAACGTGTTTCTTGCTCTCAAATTCTCTCCTCAAACTATTGGGAGAACTATTGTAAAAAGCTTGACAAATAAAATAAACCTAACATAGGGTATTTATAGGAGTCTAGGAAACAAATCCCAAAAATGCTCGGATTCCGCGTAACTGACTGTCTCAACTTGATGGCCAGGCTGACGGACCGTCACTGGCTTGACGGACCGTCGCCTGGACCGTCACTCTTAGGCAGTGATGCAGCTCAACTTGACGGTCATTATGACGGACCGTCACATGGGTGATGGCCCGTCATGGTGGCCGTCACTCTTAGGCAGTGGCGCGCTTTTGATCGTAGTTCCTTCCTTTTCTACGTTAGTCTCCATTTCCTACAAATATAACATAAAAACATCAAAAACGACAACGGTTGCTTGAAAATGTACGATTGTTCTTAGTTAAAAGGAGTCGAAAGTGCCATAAAATGGCGGCACATCAACACCCTCAACTTAGACGTTCGCTTGTCCTCAAGCAACATAACATAAAAGAAAAACAACACGATGACTCAACTAAGAAAACAAACTCGTGTCTCTAGAAACTCATGGTCATTCAACATCTTA
Organism: Jaltomata sinuosa; assembly: GCA_003996215.1. Classification (NCBI taxonomy): domain Eukaryota; kingdom Viridiplantae; phylum Streptophyta; class Magnoliopsida; order Solanales; family Solanaceae; genus Jaltomata; species Jaltomata sinuosa. The sequence goes on from QJPP01007366.1 coordinate 223,773, forward strand.
TTCAAGTTTAATTCAAGCTCCCTCGTAGCACACCAATGTATAAAACACTAACTTGCATGGATCCAAACATGTCATTCCGATATGATAGAACATTCTACATACACACGCGCAGCTATCCTAACAATCAATAGACAATACAGAAATCTTGGTGCCCTCACCACAAAGAAGTCCCACACACAAGATTTGGGACTACGTAAGCGCTCACACTCACAAACGATTTCGAACAATGCACATGCGATACCATAGGCTTGCCCTTACTATTCTATTTCAGTTCTTGAGAAAGCCGCTCAGGATCACTACAGGACTTGTTTTGGCTTGTAATGAGGCTTCAGGTGCAGGTAGGATTCATTTAGGGCTTAGTGACTAAGCCCTCCTTGGAACCACCGACGTCTTATTACCACATACTTTACTTTGTCCATCCTTATTCACCTTTTTATTTCCTTCTCTCTAGCTACAGGTGCGGCCTCTTTATATTGACAATTCTTTTTATTACTTTTTCGATCTCTTTCATCTCTTTTTATTTTTCTTTTCTTTTCTTAGGCACACACCCGAATTTTCATTCTATTCACAACCAATCTTCTCCATCCTCTTTTTCTTATCATTCACCTCTATAGTAGCCACCCTCAACTTAGGCCGATTGCATGCGTTGAGGTGCACAATGTCCAAGGGAGGACCAGGGCCAAAAAAGGGTTTACCTCTATAGTAGCCACCCTCAACTTAGGCTGATTGCCTGAGTTGAGGTGCACGATGTCCAAGGAAGGACCAGGGCCAAAATAGGGATTCACGTTAAACAGGAACGGTGACAGGTTATTGAAAGAATAAGATCAATTATGGCTCAAACAGGGATCAAAGGGATTATTTATATTTGGACGGTCTTTTAGGTTAAGTGGACTGCATACAAAAAGGGCCTGTGATCCTTTCCTAAGCAACCAATCTTCGAACTTAACAAAATAGACCAGGCAAGTTCTAGATGCATGCACAGAGTAGGAATTTATAACAATAATCTCACACACTCTTGGCACCAAGAAACTATATCACTATCAACTATAAAACAACCACTCGGCTTAAGCATACTCATTCTAATCATAATCACACAATGACATTCAAGGATCCAGACAGTCAATCGTTTCAAAATAAGTACAAAACCAGAAAATATTTAAAGGGGCCTCCTTTTAGTAACAAAAAACGCCATGCTCATCACTATAGACACTAAAAAAAACAAAAATTTAAAAATAACAACCTAAACATGCCGGTTCTACTAGATAGCACACCGGAGGGAAAAGAAACACGGCAACAAAAACCCTCGGTGGTGATTCACAGGTTTCCCCACACCCGCAACTTAGACTCATGCATTGTCCCCAATGCATCCATATGAAAGCTAAAAACTGTGAGAGAAAGGAATACCTGTGAAGTCGATAGGACTCAGATTCTCGAATGATGTTGGAGACCGCCAGGGTCTCCAAAATAGGAGAACTCGATGGAGTGTGTGCACGCGACACACTTCTGTTGCGTTCCAGCTTCTTCTTTCATCGGCTCCACAGCTAGTCGCGATAACTTTTTTGCTCTTTCTTTGCAGATTCTCTTGCGGTGTTTTTGTTTCCTTGATCTATTTTCACCGCCTTCCTCTACACGTTTCCCTTCTCGCAGCATCCTTTTCACACCAGCTAGAGTCTCGACCAAACCCTTCTCCTCAAGATGCACATCCGCAGGAGCTTCCTCAATAACATTGACGACCGCGACCACCCTCATGTCACTTGGTTGCTTCATCAATTTAGACACATCGAACTTGACAGCTTCATTGTTTAGCCTAAAGGTCAGTTCGTTTCTTTCCATGTCAACCAATACTTTTGCCGTGGCTAGCAATGGTCGTCCCAAGATTATGGGAACTTCAAAATCCACTTCGCAATCCAAGATCACAAAGTCAGCAGGGAAGATAAGCTTACTGATCTTTACTAGCACATCAGACAATATTCCTACGGGTCGCTTTACCGAATGGTCAGCCATCAACACTCTCATGGACATTGGTTTAGGAGCTCCCAAACCCAGTTGTTTATAGACTGCTAGCGGCATCAGGTTGATGCTAGCACCAAGATCACACAAGGCTCTTCCGAAGCCGAGTTTCCCAATAGTACAGGGAACAGTAAACGCACCTGGATCTTCCTTTTTGTCTACTAATGACCTTGAGGAAATAGCACTGCAGTGGTGGAGGTTGTCTTCTGGTTCAAAACTTACTGACCTCTTCTTTGTAATCAAGTCCTTCATGAACTTGGCATAACCGGGCATTTGTTCAAGCGCTTCCACCAATGGGATGTTTATTGATATTTGCTTGAGCATGGTCAGGAAATTCAGGAACTTACCATCTTCCGCTTTCTTCTTCAGGCATTGTGGGAAAGGAGGTGGTGGTCGAGGCATCATAGTTGGAAGCTTTTTAGCTTCCTTTCTTTTCTCCACGGGCTTTTGAGTAGCCTCTTCAACCTCTTTATCGTTGGCGTCATCACCCTCAACTTGAGTTTGAATTACCGGATGTGATTCCGATAATATTTTGCCGCTTCTTGTAGTGATCGCCATGCAGCTTGCGTCGTTCCTCGGATTTTGAATCGTGTCACTCGGCAAGGTACCTGTCTTCCTTGGGTTTAGAGATGCCGAGATTAAGCCCACTTGCTATTCCAATTGCTTAATCAAAGTGGAATGCGACTCCACTATTTGACTCATGGCCGATAACTCAGTCCTTATCTTCTTCACCCCAGAGTCAGTCGATTCTACCTTCAGCAGCATCTTCTCCATCATGTTCTCTAGCTTGGAAGTCCCTGCCTCGTTGCTAGCTTTGTCCCGATTACCAGGTGGTACATACAACCCACCTCTATCGGTGTTATTCCTCCAGTTTCCTTGATCACGATTGTAGCCAGCTTTCTCATAGTAGTTGTCCTTCTGATAGGTCCGACCTTGGTTTCCTTGGCCATTGGCCTGGAAACCCCCCAAGTAATTCGCCTCCTCAGTTTCCAACTCTGTTGCTCTACCTTGAGAACCCACAGCTTTTACCTTCTCCATACCTCCTGAGAACAAGTGATTGGTCAGTAGGTCCAACTGCGTTTTCAGATGCGCCATGTCTTGGTCGCGCTCCTCGTCTTTTCTGCGCTGCTCAGCTGACATACCAACTGCATAAGTGCTAGCTGCTACCTCTGAATCCCGTGTATGCCAGGCCCTGTTGGTTTTGGTGAGCCTGTCCAAAATAGCTGTGGCATCGGCAAAAGTGCGACCCATAAACGCTCCACCTGCTGCGTTGTCCAACATTGGCTTGGTAGCCGAATTCAGTGCCCTGTAGAATGTTTGCATCAAAAATTCATCGTTCAACTGATGGTTCAGGCATTGTGATATCTTCTTTCTTGAATCACACCAGGTCTCGTGCAATGCTTCGTGAGGTTGCTGTCTGAAATTGCTAATCTCATCCCTCAACTGTATCATCCTAGAGGGAGGAAAGAACCTTTCTAGGAAAGCTCCTTTCAACTCTCCCCAAGTTGCGATAGAGTCGGGGGTCAGCTCTGTCAACCACAATGCTGCCTCATCAGACAGAGACAATGGAAACAACCTGAGCCTGATCGCTGTCTGACTCACTCCAGGTAACTCAAACGACTTGCAGATGCCCACTAAATTCATCAGGTGCTGGTTTGGGTCATCCCCAGCGGCACCACGGAACACTCCTCTCAAGTTCAACAGCTGGATCATCGTGCTAGTGATGTTGAACTTGGCTCCGGGTGCTAGCGGTGGAAGAGCAATGGCGCCCGTAGCGCCAACTCCATCCAAGTCGATATCCTCATCATTCAGCATAACATCGTCCTGCAGACCACCAGCATTCTGATTTTTTTGGGCCTGCAGTTCTGCAGCGAGCCTTGCTGCCTCTTGTTGTGCGGCCATATTCCGTCTTAACGTTCTAGCAAGCTCGGGGTCGTAAGGTAATGTTGATTCCCCCGAGCGCCGGTTACTTGGCATGCACAACTCTGTACCCTGTCAAAAACAAAAACAACAAATAAACGTAAAAGCAAGAAAGTATGACTAAGAGTCAAATAAACACACCGGACTTAATAATCAACCGTATTCCCCGACAACGGCGCCAAAATTTGATAACGCTCAAAGTACCACTCCAATTAAAAAGCGTAAGCGATCGTTGTCAAATATAGAACCCAACAAAGGTTGGGGTCGATCCCACAGAGAATATGGTGAGAATTAAGTCTTTAGTGAATTAGTTGACTAATGGTCAATAGTTTTCGGTAAATAAAGGGGGGGTTTTGTGTGAACAATGTGTAAACAAAACGAACAATAATGTAGGAGTGATAATCAATATGAGAGCGAACTAGGGAATTGTTCACCATGGCGATGGTAACAATGTCGATTCTAAGCTTAACCGGGTTCTTTTTTATGTATGTCACGATGTGATTGAATTAATGGTATCATCTAAACGTTTCTCAACCAAATAGACGAATTTACTTTTCAATTCTCTCGAAGTTGAAAAGGTGTGCTTTTAGATTTCAATCCTAAACATCAAGTAGATTAATCTAGTTACAGCATTAATCATAAGACGAGAGTTAGTAGTCTCGAATCCTCGTTGTTAATCAAGTCTCCCGATTTTAATCTCTTTACTCAAGAAAATTAAACCTAGGCATGTTCTAATGTTTTCAACCACTAGAAAACGTTACATAATGAGTGATTAACAACGTGACAACATATATATTGAACCCGTCACTACCCGGAATCTATCTTGCTACGTTTGCCATGGCTCCCACAACCCTAGTTGTGGGAGGTTTAGTTCCTCATGCTGTTAAGAAAAGAGAAGAGAATAGTATTCATAATAAGGAGAAGAGATTCTTACAATATAATGAAAACAAATCTTCAATGATCCAAGAACAAGAAAACCTAGATCCCAAGAACGATTAATGAACACGTTTTCAAGACAAGGAAAATGTGTTTCTTGCTCTCAAATTCTCTCCTCAAACTATTGGGAGAACTATTGTAAAAAGCTTGACAAATAAAATAAACCAAACATAGGGTATTTATAGGAGTCTAGGAAACAAATCCCAAAAACGCTCAGATTCCGCGTAACCGACTGTCTCAACTTGACGGCCAGGCTGACGGACCGTCACTGGCTTAACGGACCGTCGCCTGGACCGTCACTCTTAGGTAGTGATGCAGCTCAACTTGACGGTCATGGTGGCCGTCACTCTTAGGCAGTGGCGCGCTTTTGATCGTAGTTCCTTCCTTTTCTACGTTAGTCTCCATTTCCCACAAATATAACATAAAAACATCAAAAACGACAATGGTTTCTTGAAAACGTACGATTGTTCTTAGTTAAAAGGAGTCGAAAGTGCCATAAAATGGTGGCACATCAACACCCTCAACTTAGACGTTCGCTTGTCCTCAAGCAACATAACATAAAAGAAAAACAACACGACGACTCAACTAAGAAAACAAACTCGTGTCTCTAGAAACTCATGGTCATTCAACATCTTATTCAAGTTTAATTCAAGCTCCCTCGTAGCACATCAATGTATGAAACACTAACTTGCATGGATCCAAACATGTCATTCCGATATGATAGAACATTCTACATATACACGCGCAGCTATCCTAACAATCAATAGACAATACAGAAATCTTGGTGCCCTCACCACAAAGAAGTCCCACACACAAGATTTGGCACTACGTAAGCGCTCACACTCACAAACGATTTAGAACAATGCACATGCGATACCATAGGCTTGCCCTTACTATTCTATTTCAGTTCTTGAGAAAGCCGCTCAGGATCACTACAGGACTTGTTTTGGCTTGTAATGAGGCTTCAGATGCAGGTAGGATTCATTTAGGGCTTAGTGACTAAGCCCTCCTTGGAACCACCGACGTCTTATTACCACATACTTTACTTTGTCCATCCTTATTCACCTTTTTATTTCCTTCTCTCTAGCTACAGGTGCGGCCTCTTTATCTTGACAATTCTTTTTATTACTTTTTCGATCTCTTTCATCTCTTTTTATTTTTCTTTTCTTTTCTTAGGCACACACCCGAATTTTCATTCTATTCATAACCAATCTTCTCCATCCTCTTTTTCTTATCATTCACCTCTATAGTAGCCACCCTCAACTTAGGCTGATTGCCTGCGTTGAGGTGCACAATGTCCTAGGGAGGACCAGGGCCAAAACAGGGTTTACCTCTATAGTAGCCACCCTCAACTTAGGCTGATTACCTGAGTTGAGGTGCACGATGTCCAAGGAAGGACCAGGGCCAAAATAGGGATTCACATTAAACAGGAACGGTGACAGGTTATTAAAAGAATAAGATCAATTATGGCTCAAACAGGGATCAAAGGGATTATTTATATTTGGACGGTCTTTTAGGTTAAGTGGACTGCATACAAAAAGGGCCTGTGATCCTTTCCTAAGCAACCAATCTTCGAACTTAACAAAATAGACCGGGCAAGTTCTAGATGCATGCACAGAGTAGGAATTTATAACAATAATCTCATACACTCTTGGCACCAAGGAACTATATCACTATCAACTATCAAACAACCGCTCGGCTTAAACATACTCATTCTAATCATAATCACACAATGACATTCAAGGATCCAGACAGTCAATCGTTTCAACATAAGTACAAAACCAGAAAATTTTTAAAGGGGCCTCCTTTTAGTAACAAAAAACGCCATGCTCATCACTATAGACACTAAAAAAAACAAAAATTTAAAAATAACAACCTAAACATGCCGGTTCTACTAGATAGCACACCGGAGGGAAAAGAAACACGGCAACAAAAACCCTCGGTGGTGATTCACAGGTTTCCCCACACCCTCAACTTAGACTCATGGATTATCCCCAATGCATCCATATGAAAGCTAAAAACTGTGAGAGAAAGGAATACCTGTGAAGTCGATAGGACTCAGATTCTGGAATGCTGTTGGAGACCGCCAGGGTATCCAAAATAGGAGAACTCGATGGAGTGTGTGCACGCGACACACTTTTATTGCGTTCCAGCTTCTTCTTTCATCGGCTCTGCAGCTAGTCGCGACAACTTTTTCACTCTTTCTTTGCAGATTCTCTTGCGGTGTTTTCATTTCCTTGATCTATTTTCACCGCCTTCCTCTACACGTTTCCCTTCTCGCAGCATCCTTTTCACACCAGATAGAGTCTCGACCAAACCCTTCTCCTCAAGATGCACATCCGCAGGAGCTTCCTCAATAACATTGACGACCGCGACCACCCTCATGTCACTTGGTTGCTTCATCAATTTAGACACATCGAACTTGACAGCTTCATTGTTTAGCCTGAAGGTCAGTTCGTTTCTTTCCATGTCAACCAATACTCTTGCCGTGGCTAGCAATGGTCGTCCCAAGATTATGGGAACTTCAAAATCCACTTCGCAATTCAAGATCACAAAGTCAGTGGGGAAGATAAGCTTACCGATCTTTACTAGCACATCAGACAATATTCCCACGGGTCGCTTTACCGAATGGTCAGCCATCAACACTCTCATGGACGTTGGTTTAGGAGCTCCCAAACCCAGTTGTTTATAGACTGCTAGCGGCATCAAGTTGATGGTAGCACTAAGATCACACAAGGCTCTTCCGAAGCCGAGTTTCCCAATAGTACAGGGAACAGTAAACGCACCTGGATCTTCCTTTTTGTCTACTAACGACCTTGAGGAAATAGCACTGCAGTGGTGGAGGTTGTCTTCTGGTTCAAAACTTACCGACCTTTTCTTTGTAATCAAGTCCTTCATGAACTTGGCATAACCGGGCATTTGTTCAAGCGCTTCCACCAGTGGGATGTTTATTGATATTTGCTTGAGCATGGTCAGGAAATTCAGGAACTTACCATCTTCCGCTTTCTTCTTCAGGCGTTGTGGGAAAGGAGGTGGTGGTCGAGGCATCATAGTTGGAAGCTTTTCAGCTTCCTTGCTTTTCTCCACGGGCTTTTGAGTAGCCTCTTCAACCTCTTTGTCATTGGCGTCATCACCCTCAACTTGAGTCTGAATTACCGGATGTGATTCCGGTAATATTTTGCCGCTTCTTGTAGTGATCGCCATGCAGCTTGCGTCGTTCCTCGAATTTTGAATCGTGTCACTCGGCAAGGTACCTGTCTTCCTTGGGTTTAGAGATGCCGAGATTAAGCCCAATTGCTTAATCGAAGTGGAATGCGACTCCACTATTTGACTCATGGCCAATAACTCAGTCCTTATCTCCTTCACCCCAGAGTCAGTCGATTCTACCTTCATCAGCATCTTCTCCATCATGTTCTCTAGCTTGGAAGTCCCTGCCTCGTTGCTAGCTTTGTCCCGATTACCAGATGGTACATACAACCCACCTCTATCGATGTTATTTCTCCAGTTTCCTTGATCGCGATTGTAGCCTGCTTTCTCATAGTAGTTGTCCTTCTGATAGGTCCGACCTTGGTTTCCTTGGCCATTGGCCTGGAAACCCCCCAAGTAATTCGCCTCCTCAGTTTCCAACTCTGCTGCTCTACCTTGAGAACCCACAGCTTTTACCTTCTTCATACCTCTTGAGAACAAGTGCTTGGTCAGTAGGTCCAACTGCGTTTTCAGAGGCGCCATGTCTTGGTCGCGCTCCTCGTCTTTTCTGCGCTGCTCAGCTGACATACCAACTGCATAAGTGCTAGCTGCTACCTCTGAATCCCGTGTATGCCAGGCCCTATTGGTTTTGGTGAGCCTGTCCAAAATAGTTGTGGCATCGGCAAAAGTGCGACCCATAAATGCTCCACCTGCTGCGTTGTCCAACATTGGCTTGGTAGCCGAATTCAGTGCCCTGTAGAATGTTTGCATCAAAAATTCATCGTTCAACTGATGGTTAGGGCATTGTGATATCTTCTTTCTAAATCGCAACCAGGTCTCGTGCAATGCTTCGTGAGGTTGCTGTCTGAAATTGCTAATCTCATCCCTCAACTGTATCATCCTAGAGGGAGGAAAGAACCTTTCTAGGAAAGCTCCTTTCAACTCTCCCCAAGTTGCGATAGAGTCGGGGGTCAGCTCTGTCAACCACAATGCTGCCTCATCAGACAGAGACAACGGAAACAACCTGAGCCTAATCGCTGTCTGACTCACTCCAGGTAACTCAAACGACTTGCAGATGCCCACGAAATTCATCAGGTGCTGGTTTGGGTCATCCCCAGCGGCACCACGGAACACTCCTCTCAAGTTCAACAGCTGGATCATCGTGCTAGTGATGTTGAACTTGGCTCCGGGAGCTAGCGGTGGAAGAGAAATGGCGCCCGTAGCGCTAACTCCATCCAAGTCGATATCCTCATCATTCAGCATAACATCGTCCTGCAGACCACCAGCATTCCAATTTTGTTGGGCCTGCAGTTCTGCAGCGAGCCTTGCTGCCTCTTGTTGTGCGGCCATATTCCGCCTTAACGTTCTAGCAAGCTCGGGGTCGTAAGGTAATGTTGATTCCCCCGAGCGCCGGGTACTTGGCATGCAAACCTCTGTACCCTGTTAAAATCAAAAACAACAAATAAACGTAAAAGCAGGAAAGTATGACTAAGAGTCAAATAAACACACCGGACTTAATAATCAACCGTATTCCCCGGCAACGGCGCCAAAATTTGATAACGCTCAAAGTACCACTCCAATTAAGAAGCGTAAGCGATCGTTGTAAAATATACAACCCAACAAAGGTTGGGGTCGATCCCACAGAGAATATGGTGAGAATTAAGTCTTTAGTGCATTAGTTGACTAATGGTCAATAGTTTTCGGTAAATATAGGGGGGGTTTGTGTGAACAATGTGTAAACAAAATGAACAATAATGTAGGAGTGATAATCAATATGAGAGCGAACTAGGGAAGTTTTCACCATGGCGATGGTAACAATGTCGATTCTAAGCTTAACCGGGTTCTTTCTTTCTGTATGTCACGATGTGATTGAATTAATGGTATCATCTAAATGTTTCTCAACCAAATAGACGAATTTACTTTTCAATTCTCTCGAAGTTGAAAAGGTGTGCTTTTAGATTTCAATCCTAAACATCAAGTAGATTAATTTAGTTACAGCATTAATCATAAGACCAGAGTTAGTAGTCTCGAATCCTCGTTGTTAATCAAGTCTCCCGATTTTAATCTCTTTACTCAAGCAAATTAAACCTAGGCATGTTCTAATGTTTGCAACCACTAGAAAACGTTACATAATGAGTGATTAACAACGTGACAACATATATATTGAACCCGTCGCTACCCGGAATCTATCTTGCTACGTTTGCCATGGCTCCCACAACCCTAGTTGTGGGAGGTTTAGTTCCTCATGCTGTTAAGAAAAGAGAAGAGAATAGTATTCATAATAAGGAGAAGAGATTCTTACAATATAATGAAAACAAATCTTCAATGATCCAAGAACAAGAAAACCAAGATCCCAAGAACGATTCAAGAACACGTTTTCAAGACAAGAAAAACGTGTTTCTTGCTCTCAAATTCTCTCCTCAAACTATTGGGAGAACTATTGTAAAAAGCTTGACAAATAAAATAAACCTAACATAGGGTATTTATAGGAGTCTAGGAAACAAATCCCAAAAATGCTCGGATTCCGCGTAACCGACTGTCTCAACTTGACGGCCAGGCTGACGGACCGTCACTGGCTTGACGGACCATCGCCTGGACCGTCACTCTTAGGCAGTGATGCAGCTTAACTTGACGGTCATTGTGACGGACCGTCACTCTTAGGCAGTGGCGCGCTTTTGATCGTAGTTCCTTCCTTTTCTACGTTTGTCTCCATCTCCTACAAATATAACATAAAAACATCAAAAACGACAATGGTTGCTTGAAAACGTACGATTGTTCTTAGTTAAAAGGAGTCGAAAGTGCCGTAAAATGGCGGCACATCAGACTATACCTCGCTCCAATTTTGGCCGATGCTAGCCTATCCCAAAATTTTCAACTCTCAACCCAAAAGTATTCTAACTCAATCCTGGCACAAAATGTTTACCCACAATGATGAACCCGATCATTACAATGCTGCTCTACCTCGGCCCCTGCCTCTGCCCTTCCTCTACTTCTGACAGTCGGGCCCGCTGCTAGGAATGCTAGTCTCGCTCTGTTGTTCCTCATATTAACCATTTGTGAACAAAAAAGTGAAAGAGTTAGATACCAATTTGTATCACCAGATACCAATTGGAATCAAGTTATATCACGAAGGAAGGAAGAAGAGATAGTTTTTCCTAAAGTCCTATAGCCTCTCGAAGAAAAGTACAAACATCTCTGTACCGTTCCATAAGACTCTACTAGACTCATTTTGGTGAGATCAAAGAACCTAGTGCTCTGATACCATCTTTGTCACGACCCAACTCACCATGAATGGCACCCACCCAACCCCCGAATGAGCGAACCAACCACTTAGCAATTCTAACAGCTTAAAACCAATTTGCATAAAGGAAACTAACATTCACATCCATTCAAAAACTAATAACAACCTGCGGAAATCCTCCCTAGAACCTGAAAGTCATCATACCAAAACATCTACCAAGTCTAGAGTACGGGGATGCAACCCCAAAAGCAAAATAGAGTTTAATCCCGAAGCAAGTGGACTACAACTAAAAGAAGAAAATAAGGTAGCTCCACCGAAACAACTCGCCCTTGAGATCTAGAACCGCTGGGACTATAGGTGAGGTCGTGCATCTGCCGCCAGAAGATTGCCTGTACTCACAAAAGAAAAGCAAGTGCAGAATTAGTACACAACCACCATGTACTGGTAGAATCATCGGCTAGCTCCAATAAACAAGATATGAATAATAAACTATAGCTGAGTAAAGCAAAGTAAACATGTAACAGGTCTATAACGTAACTAAACTACAGGTCTCTTCCTTAACCTACCAATCACATAAAATCAGTTAACAATCAAGGACAAATCAGTGACCATAAACACATGTCTTATCCACATAACCCAAACCCTCCAAGGATCCCTAGGACACCAACTATGTTTCAACATGCAATCCTGGCCTACACTAAGACCAACCTTCATATTGAAATATAACCACCCAGCCTCTCATAGACCATATGCAGAAATCATAATTCAAGAATACAACCCGGTCCACTCATGGAACCGTCGAAAGAATACAATCAATTCAAGTAAATCAAAACCCGTACCAGGCGTGATACTCGAGCCAACCATTGTGAATTCCCATACCAGGCATGGTACTTGAGCCAACCAAATAGTATCCCATACCAGGCATGGTACCTGAGCCAACCGAATAGTATCTTGTATCAGGCATGGTACCTCGAGCCAACCTATATGTAAATTGTACCAGGCGTGGTACCCAAGCCAACCGAATGTCACCCCAAATCCAATCAATCAACAAACCATGAACAAAAGCATACTTGTAAACGACAAGCAACAAAACAAGTTCATTTCACAAGACTGATAACCGGATAAGTAGACATTTATAACCTCATTCCCTAAGCATGCAACTCACACAATACTAAGCTATAGTACATGAACAAATATTGCATATTGGGAATATCAATAACCATCACCTACCTCGAATTACTCAAAAGCTCTATTGAATCGGATCCTTCCCATTTTTTGAAGCTCTTGCTTGTTCTTGGTCTAAAAACAAACATACAATAACTACAATCAATTAACTAGCCTAAAATACCCAGATTATACAAATCCCAATCCCCAGGCCAACTATGATCATTCCACCCATTTCCGGGCTTTCCCACCATTGAATCACCTAATTCTATCATTTTTACTGATACATTTAGAGAATTATGTCTATGTGATCATAACCCAACAATAACATCAAGACCCAAGAAATTCTACGCCCAAGAATCCCCTTTTTCCCCAGATTCTACCATTCCTAGATCATTCCAAACCTTTCCCCAAGTCCACAATTAGCAATTCTACTCCATAGGAATTATAGCACTAAGTTAGGGGAGTAGAATCCTTACCTTTGGGATGAAAAATAATGCAAAATAGAGTAAGTTTCCCTAAAATCGCCCTGCCCTTCTCCAAAATGCAGTTGAGGAAAAACTGAATATTTTGGGGAAGTTTCTGCATTAAATCCCGACTTGGTCTGCTATAGTGGTCTGTACACCGCTATTGTAGAACCGATCGCTATAGCGGTGCTGACCAAAGTTGACTTCCGCTATAGCAGATATATTATTGCTATAGTGGTCATTGCTATGGCGCAGTGATGGTTCTCATCACTAGAAAAAAGTCAGAAAATTCTAGAAAAGTTCTCATTTTATAATACACCTTAAATCCTCGATGTTTCGAAATAACCCCTTCACATCAACCTCAATACTGGGAGCTCTACTTACCCTAATTCACTTCCGAAAAGTCCCCTGGACTCCTCTATGCCTTGGGTAATGGAAAAAATAGCTCACTACAAGACACGTTACCCAATCCTCATCCGGATTTTCCTAGACCATCCCTTGCTCAGAAATTACTCGAGACTAGCCTAGCCCAGAATTTTCAACTCCCAAACCTGGAAGTTTCCCAACTCAAAACTTGGCACAAAGAGTTTACATGTAACGATGAACCCGGTCGTTACAAAAGCTTACATCATAGAACCAATTTTCAACTTAAAGCCATAAAACTCTAGGCAAAGTAGGTGTAGAACCTTACCTCAAAGTAGCCACTTCTTTTACCAAACTTATAAAATAGAATCCACATGAAAATCCTTCAACCACCCAGAAAAATGATAAGAAATAACATAAAATAATGCTTGCAACGAAGAGAACACTTTTCTGTAATTGGGGCAAGGAGGAATCAAGCTAGAAGGAGGTATTTTCTTACTTAGAAGTGCTTGGAACACTTTACTATGGCTGCTGGATGTTTTTATCTCCAAAAAATGTTTAAATGAAATGTTTTTAAGTGCAAAATCCCTTTTTAAAGGCGGCCAAACCCGGCATGGATCTGAGACCCGGGTTGCCCGGATAATCTGCAGTAAAACAATCATAACTTCTTACTCCAATGTTGGTTTGATGAACGCTTTGATGCGTTGGAAACTAGACTAGTAGACCTTCTATTTGGTAGGTCGGAGGTCTTCTAACTCTTTATATATTAGGATAAAATCTTTGAGATATTTGACCTAAATTTTTAAAGAATCTCTTAATAGAATTACAATAACTTTTACCGATTTTTATTTTGCACCTTTCTTGACTTCAAAACTTAACATACGACCATTGTGTAATTAAAATACCTCATAAAACATCCTTCCTACAATATTAAGCAGTCTTTATGTTATCTCATATGAGTTAATCCAACATTCGAACGGATGGGGTGTTATATCTATATCAACGCCAAAGTCAATCTCTCTGGTAATCATGGAAGTTCATTAGGAAACACATTAGGATATTCAGTCACCACTGGTACAGACTAGAAAGTCGGCATTTGTTTTTCATCTTTAAGGTCTCTTACTTGGACCAAGTGATATAAACACCCCTTTTTAATAAATTTATGTGCCTTAAGATAGGAAATAAACCTCCATCTAGGAATCATAGTGTTACCCTTCCACTCTAGGACTAGTTTGCCTAGAAAATAGAATTCAAAAATCTTAGCTCGACAATCAGCTGTGGCATAACAAGAATATAACCAATCCATACCCATGAGGACATCAAATTCGACCATTTTAAGTTTAATCAGACTAGCCAATGTATCACGGCCATATACTATCACTGCATAGTTATAATAGACCCATTTAGCTATGAAAGACTCTCCTACTAAATTCGACACTACAAATGTTTCTCATGATAACTCTGGCTCTATTCTAAACTTTTTAGCAACAAATGGAGTAACATACGATACGGTAGATCATGTGTCTATCAAAGAATATACATCATATGAGAAGGCAGATAAGGTACATATGACCACAACTAGGGATGTCAAATCTTGCAAACTGGCTCATTCATACATAAAGTTTATGCAAGCGCTTGAATTGGACCCTCTACCCCTACTAGATCCCCTACCTGTTGGTGCTTGAGGACCGCGAAAATAAGAAGGTATTGATAATGATAAGGCCTTTGCGGACCTTGTAGGCTGTGGTCTATCACCTCTACCTCTATCTCTAAGATGTGGATAATATCATACTATGTTGCCCTCTATAACACACCAATAGCAAGCATTTAAGCCACACCGACACTCCTTTTCATATGCTTGGCCACTCTGTCTTCATATAGATCGAGGTGGTAATCCCCAACTAGTGCCTCTTTGAGGACATAATAGCCAGCAATCCTGGCTCTCTTACTCTGATCCTTCTTGCTATCTACTTCACAATTACGATGATCCTCATCTAACTGCTGAGCATATCCCATAATCGTCACTATATCCAAATCCATGTTTAGGGCATCAACAAAAATAATGTCCTTAAAGCGATCTGCGAAGCCACCAACAAAGTGATGAATCCTTGACGTTTGAGTACTAACCAATTTTGGACAACTGCATAAACCATAAGTTTTACTCTCTGACATTGAAAGCAATCTACTTTAAATATAGAAATTCATCTACCCTTGCCTCTCTAAGCTCTGATGGAAATAAATGATCCATGAAAGCCCCCACAAAGTCCATCCAGGCCGCTAGGGGAGCATTCTGACCCTTCGAAGCTTTCCATATCTTATACCAAGAAATATCAACATCTTTCAATTAATAAAAGGCCAATTCAACAATATATGTCTCTGATACCGCATCACCTTACAAATTCTATAAGTCTCATCAATGAACTGATGAGGGTCCTTTGCAAGGCTGGAACCTGTGAACACTAGCAGATTGATATGGAGGAAATCTCAAATCCTAGATCTGGCTATCTTTCCCTGAGCACCAACAGGGACCTCCACATGCTGTCTCAGAGCCGAAGCAGCTACCAACTGTGTGAGAAACTGTATCGCTCCTCTAAGATCCTACTCTTAGAACCTGGTGGAGGTATAGGAACTACAGCCGGAACTACTGGAGGTGCATGAACCCTTGCAGGTCCTTTTATCCTGGGCATCTGTGAACCTTAAAGTATAGGACTCAACAAACTCTCTTGAGCCCTAGTCTGATCCCCTAATTCTTGAGACTTCCCTATAGTGGTTTCCTCCTGAGTGGTGCTGGTAGTAGCCTTCTAGAATACTTTATCCTTATCTGAAGAAGACATAATCTGTATCACAAATAATCAGAATTTGAGTCAGAAGTAACTTTCTATAACTTAGCTATATCGCACTATCTAGATTACAAACAAAGTTCAAATTCCTAAATGTCCATATAGTCCCTTAATTATAAATGTGGAAGGCAACACATTGATAAGTAAGGTCCTACCAGACATGGCTTTGTAGACTCCCTGGGATAATTAAACCTACGCTCTGATACTATGTTTGTTACGCCCTAAATTGGAGAGGCGGACAAAAACTGTATGAACACCTGCTTTACTAGTAATCTATGACATATACAAAGTTATAAACCAAAAAACTGGCAGAATAACCAACATGTGCTTCACACACATACACACATATACATACACACACACATATATATATATATATATGCATACATACTATAAAGTCATTTGAACAAAACTTGTACAATGTGACACTAAATAACATCTAGGAAGTCTCTCAAGAGTTTAAAATTCTATACTACTAATAACTAGTCGGGACAGGCCCTGATGTACCCAACTAGAGATCTATACATATAACCAAAAATACTAGACATGCTCTGGCTGAAGATAGAGATGGAGCTCACCAAAATACCAGCTGGAGACAACAAGAGAACTTAATGTGGATATCTGCTCCCCTGTGAACTTGATCATGTATTTAAAAAAATATAGTACCCCAAACGTAGGGACATCAATACATATACAACATGTACTAGTATGTAAAGCAGACTAAATAACAAGTAGACAGGTATGGAGGCTCATATGAATCAAATGTCAAAATGAAAGAATTATGAGCATACAAGTAGTTGACGTACCATATGAAACTATAACCTATGCACCTATTTTATTAGTTCATCATATAACATCCAAAAGAAGAGTTTGTTAAAATATAGCCCTATGATTTTCCTAGGTGATGTACTCACACTATATTTAATACAAATGATTATGTGATGGCCTACCGAAGGCGATTTAGGTCACGTGTAAGGCATATGTTTCTCAAGTACTCATTGCTATGATTTTGTATATAACTATAATCGTGGCTTGATACATGGTATACCTTTTGAGAGATCACTATGAGGGTGTTGCCCGCAGGCCATATATGTCATATATTAGCTCGAGTCAGGGGAAATAATGCATAATGTTCCAGCTAAATCCAAATAAAAATGATGGCACAGGGGAGGGTACACCACAATATTCAACCTCACTATAATGGTTTGGTCTCAATTCTGTACACAGAATCACGTCACACGAGTGTGTCAAGTAAAACCTATGAATACCCTTTCGTTATTAACTTCTATTATATAATGCCTTAAAATGCCATTGACATGAGATTCTTCAACTACTTAAGTAAAATCTCCATATAACACTTAATTTCCCGCAATATGTTATGAGTTATCCAAACACTAGTCCTTATTGTAGCTTATGAGCTATGACTATGTCGCGTAGGTTATCATATAAACAAGTGTAACTATGTTGTGGCCATTCATTTCATTTATAATGCGTGACACATATATATAAACACACATCAAGTGAATTCTAAGAATTTCAAGTAAAGACACTTACAGTCACGTGAAATATTATGAAAGCTTGATGCGAAGGGAGTAATAAGAATACGTATAAGCTTTAATAGTAAAACAAGGGAATGACACGTGAAGAAACTAAAGACCTAGTTTTCATTTTTCGTGTAAGTTATTTTGACCTTTATAGAGGGAACAAGTGACGTAAGGTGGTGTCTGATGTGTCGTAGTTTTGTGGCACTTTCAATGCTTAAAACATGGAATTGGAGTATGTTCTTTAGTGGTTTTTAGTAGTTTTGATGTATTTTAGACTATTATGTAGGAAAATGAGGTTCGGAGGCTAAGTCCAGAGAAAAGACTACAAAATAAGCTAGAACTGACTTCCACGACTCCACTTTACAAGTCGTGAAAGTATCCATGAGTTGTGGAAGTCAGTGTGGAATGACTGTTGAAGAGGTTCCCAAAAGTAGAAGTTCACGAGAGTTTTTCATGAGTCGTGGACACATCCATGAGTTGTACTACCTAATCGTGGAACCTGATCAGAGGAGGAGCAAAAGCCCAAGATCCACGGGAGGTTTCCATAAGTCGTGGACCTATCTATGGATTATGCTGCATGTTCATAGAAATTAATCTGAGGATGAGTAAAAAGCCCAAGTTCCACGAGACCAGTCCACGAGTTGTGAAGCAATCCACGAATTGGATGGCACTCATGGAAGTTGTCGAATCCAGTTTTCCTTGTTTGTTTAGGATAGGATTTCTTATGTCTATAAATACCTTTCCTAGGTTTTCTTTTACGTTTTATGCTCTATAATTTGTAGGAAACATATTCGTAAACACTTGATATTGATTTGTTCTTCGTTTTGAGAGATTAACACATTTATAGTTCTTGATTCTTGATTCTTCTTCAATTATTCAAGTCTTTGGATTTCTTTACTTCTTCCCGTAAGTTTATGATCATGAATGCTTCAACAACTTCTGATTGTTTACTTATGAAGATGAGTAGCTAAATCCATAATTAGGGTTGTGGGAACCATGATGGATTAACAAAGTAGGTATAGTACTTAGCAATTCTAGGACGGTGTTTATGCATGTATTGTCCTTCCCTTTGCTTTGATTACTTTTTAATGGTGGCCAACGTTAGAACTCACCTTATTCTTACTTGCTGAACCAAGGAGGTAACGAATGGGAAAAAGGTTGGTTACAATAGAGATTTGAGGTCATCAACCCTCATCTAATAGCTTGACCTTGTCCAAAAATAGCTAATCTGGGGTCAAAGGTAAGGGTTAGTAAAGCATACACTTATAGACGGACCAAATTGCATGGTGAAATTCATCTATCTAGAGGACCAACCATTTAGGTGAACCTAACATACCGATCTTGCATGCTAAGCACCAGAATAGATTGCTAGTACAACGCCTACTATGTTATAAACTTATGGGAAACACAGTCCTAGTCCATCTTCTCTCTAAACCACAATAATATTGATACTTGCGTATTACTTGTTACTTAATAATTTACAAACCTTAATTGTTACTTAACCCCCCCCCTTTTAGGGAAATAAGACGGCTAAGAGCGCGAATACACATAGTTGAATGAGATCCTATCATATTCGCTATGGGATTGACCCTAACCTTGGTTAGGTTCTATATTTGAACAGCAACCGCTTTATGCTTCTTTTGGAAGTGTACTTTGGGCGTATCAAATTTTAGCGCCATTGTCGGGGAATACAGTTTAGGATTAAGATCAATTGTCTTATTTGACTGTTAGTCCTTATTTCCTGATATAAATTTTTTGTTGTTTTTGTTTTGTTCCACAGGTTTCACACTTGTGCATGCCCAGCACAGGAGTAAAGGCAATCCCCTAATTCTATTCGACCCCGAACTCCAACAAACTCTGAGAAACATGGTAAATAAGGTGGTTGTCGAGACACCAAAAGAGGCCACAGCCTAAATATTAGCCGAGGAACAGCAAAAGCAACAAGCAGAAGAAGATGCCCAAATTGCACATGATACTCAGGTTGCTGCAGACTTAGCATATTGAAATGATGCAGCTAAGCAAGCAAGGCAAGAAGCTCCTCATCAAGCTACACTGGATGCTCAAGCTGCGAGAGATGAGGCATCTAGACCCAATATATATCACGATTTGGTTAGACTGAGAGTGAATAAAGGTCACCAGTTTTAGCAACCCCAAAAAATCCCTCATTATAATGTTGATGATGATGATGATGTCAATGACATCGGGACAATAGGCCCCATAGTATTTCCACCGCTGCCCAATGGTACAAAGTTTAATATTACAAGCACTATGATTCAGTTGTTGAACCTGAAGGGATTATTTGTTGGCAAGTCCACTGATGATGCGAACTTGCACTTGACAAACTTTGTAGGGATCTACAAGGCTTACAACCTTCCAGGGTAGATCAAGATGCTATTAGATTGTGGCTCTTTCCATTCTCTTTGACTGGAGAAGCAACACTTTGGATTGCAAAACTACCTGATGCTTCAATATTCACATGGCTTGAACTGAGAATTCAGTTTCTGGAGAGGTTCTTTCCCCCATCAAAGATGTTGTAGCTCAAGTAGGAAATCTATAACTTCAAGTAGTTACCACAGAGGCACTATATGAAACATGGCTTAGATTTAATAAGAAGCTGAAATAGGTATCGAATCAAGGATCCCATCAAATCATTTGATGGAAATCTTCTACAGAGCACAAAATGCAAACACCAAGGCAGTAGCTGATACAGTCACTAGGGAAGCATTTATGGAGAATATTTATGTTAAAGCTTCAAAGATGCTTGATAGGGTTACTAAGATGAATAAGGTCTGGCATACGAGAGAGGCTGAAAGTGCAGCAGGAACTTATACGGTTGGAAAATCCATAAACTATCAAGAATTGCAAGAGATTAGATAGGATTTCATAGGGTTAAAAACAACTGTAGATCTGATTGTGAAACAAATTCTTAATAATGGATTGGAGAAGGTGAATGATGTAGGTTCACAAGGTAAAACACCAAGACAGGATGGGCACGACTCTAAAAAAGAAGATAATTATCTGAATGATCAAGTGGCGGATTTCTGGGGCAATGGCCAAGGAAATTAAGGTCAAATTAGAGATAGAGATGACAACTACAATCGGACTGGCTATAGAGACAGGAGCAGGGGTAGAGATAGGGATGGTGACTCTCACAAGCGGGATCACTACAAGAATTATAGAAGCGGCCTGTATGTCCCTCCTGGTAACTGTGAAGCAGGATCTGAGAAGCCTACAATCAAAGAGATATTGGCTAAGGTGTTACAGAAGGTGGATTTGACTGATGGCAACTTGAAAGAGATGTGTGCTAACATTGCAGGCATGAATCAGAAAGTAGAGGCATATTCCATCGCCATCAAGCAAATCGAGCAACAGATAAACCAAATGTCTGCAACCTTAAACCCACGTCAGAAGGGTACCCTTCCTAGCAATACAGTCTAGAATCCAAAAAAATGATGGGCATTGAATGGCAGTGACTACTCGAAGCGGGAAACAGACTATTGATCCTCCTATTCCCATAGTTGTTGATGAGCCGGCCGAACTTGAAAAAGATGATGCAAAAATTGTGGTCGATTTAGAGAAAAATGGTGGTAATAAAATTCCAATTGAGAAGAAGTCCAACGCCACCAAAGGAGAAGAATGACAAGGTTCCACAGGTCATAAAGCCTATACCATTACCTCCTTCACCTTACCCATAAAGAATGATCAAGAAGGCTGAGGAAGGTAAATATCACAAGTTAATCTTCATGCTGAAATAGATTTCAGTGAATATTCTATTGGTTGAAGCATTGGAGCAGATGCTTGGGTATGTAAAGTTCATGAAGGATCTAGTGACAAAGAAGAGAACTGTGAGTTTTGAGCTAGCTGATAATCTGCATTATTGTAGTGCAATAGCATCCCATTCTCTGGTGCAAAAAAAGGAAGATCCTGGAGCTTTCACTATTCCTTGCACTATTGGAGCCTTCTATTTTGCAAATGCATTATGTGATCTGAGTGCTAGTATTAATTTGATGCCACAAGTAGTTTTCAAAAAGTTAGGCTTGGGAGCCCCTAAGCCGACTATAATGTGGCTTCTTATGGCAGATCGCACAATAAAAAGGCTAGTGGGGATTCTCTATAATGTACTTATGAAAGTAGACACTTTCATCTTTCTAGCAGACTTAGTGATCCTAACTGTGAGGTGGATTTTGAGGTTTCTATCATCTTGGGATTCCCATTCCTTGCCACCAAATGCACTTTAGTTGACTTGGAGACTGGGCAGATAAAATTCAGACTTAATGATGAGGTAGTAACTTTCAATGTCTATCAATCTATGAAACATCATAATGACATGCGCATAGTATCAGTTATAGATGTGGTGGATGAGGAGCAGCTAATAGTGCATGTTGAAGAAAAACTTGGTGTTGAAGCACTTGCAGTTGTTATTATGAATTTTAACGGAGAGGATATTGATGAGTATGATGATATGGTGGAAGAACTTGAAGGTATGGGGTCTTATACTTATGCTCCGAAGAAGCTTGATTTCGATCTGAATAATAGACAGACCCCACTAGCCAGACCATCTATTGAGGAGCCTCCAGTATTGGAGCTCAAAGTACTTTCTTCCTACCTCTAATATATGTTCTTAGGAGCTAATGACACCTTGCCAGTTATTATTTTTGCAGACTTAGATGAAGGGCAGCTTGAAGCTCTGGTTTCTATTCTGAGAAGGTTCAAGAGGGCCATTGGTTGGTCTATTTCTGACATTATTGGGATTCTGCCTAGAATTTGCATGCATAAAATCAAGCTTGAGCCAGATTATGTTCTGAGTATTGATCATCACCATAGGTTGAATCAGCCCATGTAAGAAGTTGTCAAAAAGGAGATCATCAAGTGGATGGATGCAGGCATAGTTTACCCAATTACAGACAGCAAGTGGGTGATATCGGTTCAGTGTGTACCTAAAAAAGGTGGAATAACTGTGGTTCCTAATGCTAAGAATGGGTTGATTTTGATGAGTCCAGTCACAGGTTGGCGTGTATGCATGGATTACAGAAAGTTGAATGCTTGGACCGAGAAAGACCATTTTCTGATGTTGTTCATGGATTAGATGTTCTACCGTCTTACTGGTAAAGGATGGTATTGTTTTCTTAATGGTTATTCGGGATACAATTAGATCTTGACTGTTCTTGAGGACCAAGAAAAGACCACTTTCACCTGTCTATATGGGACATTTGCTTTCAAGAGGATGCCATTTGGGTTATGCAATGGTCGGTGATATTTCAATGATGTACGATATCAATCTTCTCAAATATGGTGGAAGACACTATTGAGGTGTTCATGGATGATTTTTCTATAGTTGGTGACTCTTTTGACGATTGCCTGGCTCATCTGAGTTGTGTGCTAAAAATATGTGAGGAGTGTAACCTAGTGCTGAATTGGGAAAAGTGTCATTTCATGGTCAAAGAGGGTATAATGTTATCACGCCATGAGGCTACCCCCTAGACGTAACACGGGACCCGGGACCACAAGTGGTTCTAAGTTAACCCTTGGTCATAGCATAACTAAAGCAAACAAACTAAATCATAGCGGAAGCAGAATTAATATATGTAGACAAACCAACGCTATATAAGATAAAGGTCTAGGAGTATCAAATTAGAAACATGAAACACGAATATCCAGCTATGTCTGAAAAGCCTCTACATAAAACATAATAAGTTGCTGGGACAAGACCCCATCTAACTCTGAGTACAGAAATAAAGGGGCCTACTAACTAGGAATCATACTAGTCCTCGAAAGATGAGGACTCACCAATCAAAACTGGATAGCCGGCGGTCTCTAGCCATAAGCCTGGAAGAGGGAACCTGAATCTGCATCGTAATAGGATGCAGCATAAAATATGCGTCAGTACTATAGGATGTATCGAGTATGTGAGTTTATGCAATAACATGGTAAAAACATACTTAAAATTGAGTTCATGCATATTAAGAGAAAGCATGAGTAAATATCAAGATTTAAGCTTAAGACATGAAATAGAAGTCAAGTTTCAAAGTTGAATATCATATAACTTCACAGCTTGAAAATAGTCATACGAGAGTTTCTCTTAACTGACATAAACCATGATGAGCTACATGGAGTCCATTGTCATTCACCTACACTGAAAAAGGTTATCCTAACCGGCCAAGGTTAGAACCATGTCATAAGGATCCTGTCATAAGCCATGGAGGGAAACCTACGGTGGCAACATAGTTTTGGATTTGGATTATCTGGAACCCTAATCGCTTGGTGCTAAATACTACTGCCAAAATATAAATGAAGCTCACATACATGTGACATATCTAGATGTCAAATCTTGTTCATAACATATTCATAACCCAGATCTTCATACTACTCACAAACCTTGTTTTTAGAAAATGATTCATGAGCATTGATGGTACATCGGGTGTATTGTATTGCATAATAATTCATAATTTAAAAACTTGTATGGCACTAGTTCAATTTCATAATCACATGCACTTTCATAAAATATAGGAACTAGGTATGCAATTTCTTGAAATTCATAAGGTCATACTATAACATATACCAATTTACTTAAATCAATCCATGCATGCAAAATTGGCTAGACTAAGCCTTCAATTCATGAAGTAGGAATTTACTTGCAAAAATACACACAAAATCATGTAATTTAGAATTAGATTTTATGGTAGAATCATGAGAAAATAATTTATACAAAAGCTCAAGAGAATTGGGTAAGAACCATAATTTGAAATTCGTGGAAATCCATATAAAAATTGGGGGGTTTGGGCATAAGGGTGAAATAATCCCTTATTGAATGCTCACATATCTGGATTGAAGCTTTCTTAACCTAGGATGAGAAGAATGGAGGCTTGAAGATGAACCCTTAGCTTGGAGCTTGGAACTTGTAATGAAGGAGACCTTTTTCTTTTTTAAAAGATGAATGAGAGTTTGGGAGAGAACTTAGGCTAGTTAGGGATACAACCCTACCAAAAGAGTCCAAAACGATCTCACTTAGAAGTTAAAAGGGTGGGTAATTACCAAAATAACCCAGAAATTTAATTCAAAAAAACTATTAAAAATTTTGGCTTAAGGTTTCACGAGTGCAATCCATGAGTCAGAGACTGAACCACGACTCGTGGTTCCTTCTCGTGATTCCTGGCCTAAATAATCAACTACAGAGTTTGGTTCCACGAACTAATAATATGGTCTGTAGAATCCACTCATGGTTCCAGGGGAAAATGACTACCCTTAGTCTGAGTTCCACGAGTCGTGGAACCATCCACAAACTGTAAAACTCCCTCGTGGTTCTCAAACCTGAGCATGTTTTGTAGAACTGGTTTAACGAGTCCTTTCCATGACTCGTGGTTTGATCCAAGGCTCGTGGTTTGGGCTCGTGGTTCCTAGAAGTTCAAAATTCTGCAGAGTTTCTAAGTTTAAAAGTTGGTTCAAATTATGGGGTGTTACAATATCTCCCCCTTAGAATCATTCGTTCTTGAATGAAGACTATGTAAGGAAAACTGGAGAGAAAACTGCCATCCAACCAACAAAACATGAAAACTGAAGAATAAGCATAAAAACTGAGCTCTTAACTTATGAACATGATTGAACTAACTTTGAAAACACGAACACATGCTAGGATCATGAGGAAAACTGATCGAATAGAATCGGAGGGACATACTAAGGAGGAAACTATTACCTCAAGCTAAAACTGAATCAGAAGGAAAGAGATGAGGGTAATTGGCTTTCATGGCTACTTCTGCTTCCCAAGTAGCTCCCTCAACTAGTTGGTTCCTCCAAAGGACTTCTGTCGAAGTGACTTCTTTGTTCCTTAACCTTTAAATCTGACGATCAAGAATCTCAATGGGAACTTCTTCATAGGTAAGGCTATCTCACACCCACATCATCCAAGGGTACAATCAAGGTTGGATCACCTACACACTTTTTCAACAAGGAAACATGGAAAACTAGATGAATCATTTCAGGATCTATTGGCAACTCCAACTTATAAGCAACACTACCAACTCTACTCAGAATCTTGTAGGGACCTACATAGCGGGGACTAAGTTTCCCTTTCTTACCAAACTTTATCACACCCTTCATGGGTGACACCTTCAGAAAAACCCAATCATCAGGCTCAAACTCTAATTCTCTCCTTCTCACATCTTAATATGATTTCTGTCGACTCTGAGTAGTCTTCAACCTCTCCCTAATAATCTGAACTTTATCCATTGTCTCATGAACCAAATCTACACCAATCAAAGTTGCTTCACCTACCCCAAACCAACCAATAGAAGATCTACACCTCTGACTATAAAGTGCTTCATAAAGAGCCATCTGGATGCTAGAGTGAAAGTTATTATTGTAGGCAAACTCAATGAGAGGTAAATGATCATACCAATTACCTTTGAAATCAATCACACAAGCTCTCAACATGTCCTGCAAGATCTAAATAGTATGCTCAGCCTGGCCATCCATTTATGGGTGAAAGGTTGTGCTAAGTTTAATCTGAATACCAAGACCTCTCTGAAATGATCTCTAAAACTGGGATGTGAACTGAGTACCCCTATCTGAGATGATAGAAAATGGAACCCCATGTAATTGGACTATCTCACAGATGTAGAGTCTGGCATAATCCACTGCTAAATCGGTAGTCTTGACAGCCAAGAAGTGGGATGACTTAGTCATCCTGTCAACAATCACCCAATAGAATCATGTTGCCTGCTAGTATGAGGTAAGACTGTAATGAAGTCCATATTGATCGCTTCCCACTTCCAAGTAGGAAGATCAATATCCTGAGTCATGCCACCCGGTCGTTGATGTTCTACCTTCACTTGTTGATAGTTGGGACACTTAGCCAAAAAATCTTCTATATCCCTCTTTATTCCATTCTACCAATAGACTTCATGTAGGTCACGATACATCTTGGTGGCACCGCGGTGAATAGAATACCTAGAACTGTGAACCTCAATCAAAATCCATTATCTCAAACCATCCACATCCAGAACACACAATTACCCCTAATATAGAAGTACACTATCTCCCCCTTGGGAGAAAACCTCCACCCTCTGATGGTGCACTGCATCTTTCAATTGATGCAAAATAGGGTCATTGTCTTGCTTCTCCTTTACCTCAACTACCAAAGATGATTCGGACCCATTCTAAACAATAACACTATCATCCGATGCATCTATAAGGCAAACTCCTAATCGAGAAAGACAGTTAACATCCTTAGCCAATCCTTCTTTCCGTCCTCAACCGAAGACACACTACCCATAGACAATCCGGCTAAGTGCATCAGCCACTACATTGGCCTTATCCGGATTGTAAAGCACACTCATATCATAATCTTTAAGAAGCTCAAGACATCTTCTTTGACAGAGATTCAATTTCTTTTGAGTGAAAACATACTGAAGGATCTTATGGTCAGTAAACACGTCCACATGGACACCATACAAGTAGTGTCTCTAAATCTTCAAGGCAAAAACCATCGTTGCTAACTCAAGATCATGAGTCGGGTAATTTTTTTCATGAATCTTAAGCTATCGAGAAGCATAAGTAATCACCTTACCACACTATATCAAAACACATGCCAAACCAATTCTAAAAGCATCACAATACACAATAAAGCCATCTAAGCCCTCGGGTAGAGACAAAACTGGGGTTGTGGTCAACCTAGTCTTCAATTCCTGAAAGTTCTTCTCACACAGATCAGACCACTGAAATTTCACTTTCTTCTGCGTCAACTTCGTCAGTGGGGCATCTATGGAAGAAAAAACCTTCCACAAACCTCCTGCAGTAACCAGTCAAACCTAAAAAAACTCCTAATATTAGTAGGGGAAGTGGGTGTAGGCCAATTCTTCACTGCCTCTATTTTCTGCGAATCAACTCGAATATTATCTCTAGTCACAATATGACCCATAAAAGCAACAGACTGCATCAAAAATTTACACTTACTAAACTTAGAAAATAATTGATGATCCTTGAGAGTTTGCAACACAACTCTCAAATATTCCGCATGCTCATTCTCACTCCGAGAGTAGATAAGGATATTATTAATAAAAACAATCACAAACATATCCAAATAATATTTGAACACACGGTTTATCAAGTCCATAGAGGTTGCAGGAGCATTAGTTAGTCCAAGGCAGGTTCACTTGGAAACTTGAAGATGACTACTCGGGTACAATAATCAACCGAGGCATAACATGTATACAACCAATCCATACCAAGAATAACATCAAAATCAGTTATCTCCAACTATACTAGATCGGCTAAAGTGACTTTATAAAGGACTGAGATAGGGAAATTTCTATAGATTCTCTTGGCTAGTATAGACTCACTAACAGGAGTGGAAACACAAAGAGTTTCTAAGAGTTGTTCAGGACTAACTTCAAAGTTGCAAGCAACATAAGGGGTCACAAAAGACAAAGAGGCTCTGGGGTCTAGTAAAGCTTAAACATCAAAAGAGAAGACTTTCAACATATAAGTGAAAACATCAGGGGTACTCTCCTGATCCTGGCAAGATGACATAGTATAAAGATGGTTTTGGCACTGACCACCACCTGAACCATAAGCAGTACCCTGCTGAACCTGACGACCTGCTGGGGCTGCTGGAGTAGACTGAGTCCTGACACCTCCATGTCCCTTCTTGGCTAAAGGGAAATCTTTAATTATGTGTCCAACATGTCCATACCCAAAGCATCCACATGTGCCATAACGACACTCTCCTGGGTGATTCTTCCTACACTTGTTGCAAATAGGGTAGGAAGGCCCCTTTGCAATACTCCCCTGAGACTGTGAACCTGGTCATCTACCTAACTGATCATGCCTAGGCCTAGGGGCCTGAGTAGGATCACTAGCTAAAGAATGCATGGGTCCTGATGACCTCTTCTGAAATAAAGACTCCATCTCCGGACCTCTGATGGCTAAAACCCTAACCCTCTGATCTAAACCTCTTGTTCTCCTTTGTCATTTCCTTTAACTTATCTCCCTTGATCTAATGGGCATGGATCATAATCCTAGAGATATCCATGTCCCCCAAAAGCATAGCGGACCTGCACTTCTTTTTCACTAAGTCTGACACCCCATAAATGAACTTGCTCATTCGATCCCTTAGATCAGCCACCATAGAAGGAGCATATCGAGAAAGTTGGGTGAACCTCAATTCATATTTTTGAACCGACATAGATCTTTGCCTCAAATTCATGAACTCTTCAGCCTTAGCCTCCCTCAACTCCTTAGGGAAGAACCGATCAATAAATGCTCTCTCAAAGCATTCAAAAGTCATAGGAACCACATTCCTAGCCCTAGCATCTTTCTACTGAGTATACCAAATGTGAGCCATGTCCTTAAGCTGGTAGGAAGCTAGCTCAACACTATCCACACTGTCAACTTGCATCACCTCCAAAATATTCTTCACCTCGTCTATGAAATTTTGTGGATCTTCACCAACCATAGAACCCAAGAACTCAGGCGAGTTCATGCGAATCAAGTCTCGAACTCTGACCACAACTGCCCTACCTTGAGGGTTAGCAAGAATAGTTTCTAGGGGATTGGCCGGTTGTCCATTGCATAAGCTAACATCTGAATGGCAGTCCTGAACTCTGCATTAGTGACCTCGTGGTTTAGAACTGGAGGATTAGCATTTTGGGCATTGGCCCGGTGAGGCATAGCACAGCGAGGAGGCATAATCTGAAATACATAAAGATCGGATTAGAGGAGTAATAGAGTTAAACTCTATTGCACGATATTGATCTTGAAAGAAGTAAAGTTTTTCCTAAAACATCTCATAGCTTCCCTATTATAAGTATGGCGTGATTTACACTCATGAAGGAGACTCTACTTGATGCAGCTTTCAAACACCCTAGTACTCTTGAACTTGCCTCTGATACCAAGTTTTTCATGCCCTGAGGCTACCCCCTAGACGTAACACGAGACTCGAGACCACAAGTGGTTCCAAGTTAGCCCTTGGTCATAGCTTAACAAAAGCAAACACACTAAATCATAGCAAAAGGAGAATCAATATAAGTAGACAAACCAACACTATATAAGATAAAGGTCTAGGATGATTAAATCCAAAACATGAAACACGAATATCCAGCTATGTCTGAAAAGCCTCTACATAAGACATAATGAGTTATTGGTACAAGACCCCAGCTAACTCTGAGTACTAAAATAAAGGGGCCTACTAACAAGAAATCATACTAGTCCTACAAAGATGAGGACTCACCAATCAATACTGGATAGTCGGTGGTCTCTAGCCACAAGCCTGGAAGAGGGAACCTGAATCTGCATCATAATAGAATGCAGCACGAAATAAGTGTCAGTACTATAAGATGTACTGAGTATGTGAGTTTATGTTATAACATGGTAAAAACATACTTAAAACATGCTTAAAACTGAGTTCATGCATATTAAGAGAAAGCATGAGTAAATATCAAGATTTAAGCTTAAGACATGAAACAAAAGTCAAGTTTCAAAGTTGAATATCATATAACTTCATAGCTTGAAGATAGTCATACGGGAGTTTCTCTTAACCGACATAAACTATGATGAGCTACATGGAGTCCAGTGTCATGCACCTATACTGAAAAAGGTTGCCCTAACAGGCCAAGGTTAGAACCATGTCATAAGGATCCTATCATAAGCCATGGAGGGTAACCTACGATTGCAACGTAGTTTGAATTTGGGTAATCTAGAACCCTCATTGCTTGGTGTTAAATACTACTCCCAAAACATAACATGAGGCTCACATAAATATGACATATCTAGATATCAAATCTTGTTCATAACATATTCATAACTCTAATCTTCATACTACTCACAAACCTTGTTTTTAG
Organism: Jaltomata sinuosa; assembly: GCA_003996215.1. NCBI lineage: Eukaryota > Viridiplantae > Streptophyta > Magnoliopsida > Solanales > Solanaceae > Jaltomata > Jaltomata sinuosa. Next base: position 254,277 of record QJPP01007366.1, read on the forward strand.
AAAATGATTCATGAGCATTAATGGTACATCGGGTGTCTTATCTTGCATAATAATTTATAACTTAAAAACTTGCATGGCACTAGTTCAATTTCATAATCACATACACTTTGATAAAACATAGGAACTAGGCATGCAATTTCTTGAAATTCATGAAGTCATACTATAATATATACCAATTTACTTAAATCAATCCATGCATGCAAAATTGGTTAGACTAAGCCTTCAATTCATGAAGTAGGAATTCACTTGCAAAAACCCACATAAAATCATGTGATTTAGAGTTAGATTTCATGGTAGAATCATGAGAAAACAATTTATAGAAAAGCCCATGAGAATTGGGTAAGAACCCTAATTTGAAATTCGTGGAAATCCATATAAAAATAGGGGGTTTTGTTCATAAGGGTGAAAGAATCTCTTATTCAATACTCACATACCTAGATTAAAGCTTTCTTAACCTAGGATGAGAAGAATGGAGGCTTGAAGGTTGGGTAATTACCAAAATAACCCAGAGATTTAATTTAGAAAAACTGTTAAATATTTTAGCTTCAGGTTTCACGAGTGCAATCCATGAGTTGTAGAATGAACCACGACTCGTGGTTCCTTCTCGTGATTCTTGGCCTAAATGATCAGCTGTGGAGTTTGGTTCCATAAACTAACAGTACAGTTCGTAGAACCATCTACGGTCCGTAGAATCTACTCGTGGTTCCAAGGAAAAATGACTGCCCTCAGGTTGAGTTTCACGAGTTAATTCTATGAGTCATGGAACCATCCACAAACCATAAAACTCCCTCGTGGTTCTCAGACCTGAGGATGGTCTGCAAGACTGGTTTCATGAGTCCTTTCTATGACTAATGGTTTGATCCACGGCTCGTGGTTTAGGCTCGTGGTTCCTGGAAGTTCAAAATTTTATAGAGTTTCTATGTTTAAAAGGTGGTTAGAATTTTAGGGTGTTACAAGTGCTTGGCCATCGGATCTCTAAAAAGTGTATTGAGGTCGACAAGGCGAATATAGAGGTGATTGAAAAATTGCCTCCTCTAGTTTCTGTAAAGGGTATCTGAAGCTTTTTAGGGCATGTTTGTTTATATCGCAGGTTCATAAAGGACTTCTCTAAAATTGCACATCCCTTGTGAAAATTATTAGAGAAGGAAGTAAAGTTTTTTTTTGATGATGCATGTCTGAAGGCATTTGAATGCCTCAAGCAGAAGTAAATCTCTGCGCCCATTATTGTTTTACCTGATTGGTCTCAACCTTTTGAGGTTATGTGTGATGCTAGTGGAGTAGCGCTAGGAATAGTCCTAGGACAAAGATGTGAAAAGATTCTCTATCCCATCTACTATGCTAGCAAAGCACTTAATCTTACTCAAAAGAACTATACGGTGATAGAACAAGAGTTGTTTGTTGTGGTCTTTGCATTCAAGAAATTCAGATCTTATTTGCTTGGCACTAAGGTAATTGTGCACACTGACCATGCAACTCTTAGGTACCTCATGGCAAAGAAGGATGTGAAGCCTAGACTGATTAGATGGGTATTGCTGCTGCAAGAATTTGAATTTGAGGTCAAGGAATGAAATGATACAGAAAATCAGGTAGCAGATCACTTGTCAAGATTAGAGGAAGAAGCGATATTGAAGTTGAATGATGAGCAAGTGATTGATGATTGATTCCCAGATAAGCAAGTGTTGGTCGCCTCCTAAGATTTGATTACATGGTTTGCATACTTTGCCAACTATTTGGCAAGTGATGTGGTGCCCCCTGATATGTTTGTCCACCAGAGAAGAAAGTTCATGTTTGATGTTAAGAAATTCTTCTGGGAGGAGCCATTCTTGTTTCGTGTATGTGATGATACCATGATTCATAGATGTGTACCAGAAGCTGAGATAATAAAGATATTAGAGGCTTGCCATTCATCCCCTATTAGGAGACATCATAGTGGTATCCAAACTGCTCACAAGAATCTTGCAATGCAACTACTATTAGCTGACCATCCACAAGGATGCCCATGATTTTGATAAGGCTTACAGTCGATGTCAAAGGGAAGGTGGTATATCAAGGAAGCATGAGCTTCCTCTCACTCCCATCCTTGTAATTGAATGGTTTTATGTGTGGGGAATTGACTTTATGGGTCCGTTTGTGATGTCCAACTTTCCAAAGAAGGAGGCAAAATAGAGAAAGGAAAGCAGCCCTTGACCCCCCTACGGTATTGCCTACCGGCCCGCAGATGTAGGAAGGCGTCCTACCTGCTAACCAAACTGCATAACCAAAACAACTCCTTATTGGTGGTTGATAGGTGTTGGTCTGATTCACCTATGTCAGTTCGAACTTGACGGGTCATTCATTCATGTGGAGAGTCTCTCTCGTTACTCAGGATTTCTCTCAGTTGATCTGATGCGTCATAGATAGAATGGAGTGGACTATATGCCGACCCACGTTAAAAGCTTTATTCTCTTATGAAATTTTTATTGAATAGCAAACAATGGTTATTTCAAACATCGTCTTCTGTCCCACCAACTGATCAGTGGGGTACATATTAGTTATTGTCGACTACGTATCTAAGTGGGTAGAGGAGGTTGTGCTTCCCCAAAATAAAGGCAAGTGTGTCATTGCGTTCTTGAAAAAGAACATCTTCTCCAGATTTAGTATACCATGGGCGATTATTAGTGATGGAGGCTCTCACTTTTGCAACAAGTTGTTTCGTTCTTTGCTTGAGAAGTATGGAGTGAAGCACAAGGTTGCAACCCCCTATCATCCCCAGACTAGTGGGCAAGTTGAGGTTTCCAATCGATAGATAAAGTCAATCCTATCAAAGATTATGAATGCAAATAGGACGGATTGGTCTAGGAATCTAGATGATGCATTGTGGGCGTACTGGACTGCATACAAAACACCAATAGGTATGTCACCTTATCAGCTTGTGTTTGGGAAAGCATGTCATCTACCGGTTGAGCTTGAGCATAAGGCTATGTGGGCCCTGAAAAAGTTGAATTTAGACTGGTCAATAGCATCATTTCAACGGCTTGGGCAATTGAATAAGTTAGATGAGTTTTGCCTTAATGCATATGAAAGTTCTGCCTTGTACAAAGACAAGATGAAGTTGTATCATGATCGGAAGATTGAGAAGAGAAATTTCCAGCCGGGTGATTAGGTCCTGCTATTTAATTCTAGACTTTGCTTGTTTCCTGGCAAGTTAAAGTCCAAGTGGATTGGACCATTCAAAGTGGTACAAGTATTCCCACATGGTGCTATAGAGATTGAAAATCATGAGGGCAATAGGTTTAAATCAAATAGTCAGCGTATCAAGGCTTATTTGGGAATGGCAGAGGAGCTAAAAGTTGTTGAAGTTTGGACCCTTGGTGAATTCTTAATAACTAAGGAACTTGATGAAATCTAAGATGTCAAGTGACCTGCGTTGTGCCACGATATTAAATCAGGCACTACATGGGAGGCAACCCATGAGAAAACTTGATGAAGTCTGAGTAGTCAAGTGACATGCGTCGTGCCGCAATATTAAATCAAGCGCTGCTTGGGAGGCAACCCAAGGCTAATGTTTGCTGCGTGTGCATGGATAAATGGAGGAAAGGTTCTGGAATATATGAACTCAGAAAAGGGGTAAGTAAGACTCCACGAGCAAGATTCACGGACCGTGGATTAGTCCAAGAGTCATAGACCCTACTCATGGAACTCGGGTGAATTTGACCAAGTGCAGAACAAAATCTACGAACCAGTTCTATGACTCAGAGTTCAAACAACGATCCGTAGTTTTTGGTCATAGAAATCAGAGGAATTTGGCCATCTGCAAGATAGGTTCCACGAGCCAATTCAATGAACCGTGATTCCAATCACGAGTTGTGGTTTTGGCTCGTAATAATCAGACAAAAACTTGGGTGGCAGGACTTGTTCCACGAGCCATGGTTCAATCCACGGACCATGAACTATGCTCGTGGAACTCAGGTAAGTTTTCTATTTAAAATTTGGCTGACTCGATGGGACCCGACCTGACCCACAATTTTCTTTGCTTAAAATCCCCAAAACTCACATCTTCCCCCATTTTTCAAACATATACCCGACCCCTACATCTCCCACTCCCTTCCAAACACTAACTCTTCAACTCCATCTCCATATCAATCAAGTTTTTTCCCAAATCACCCCCTGATTTCCCTAATACAAATTAACTCAAATGTTCCTTCACCATAAGTGCTGAAATAGTACATACAACTTCACAATCGATTGTGGGTCATGGTCATTGCTCAAAATCACAAGTATTTGCTCACTGTCACACCCCGAGGCTATCCCCTAGACATAACACGGGACTTGGGACCACGAGTACCCCAAGTTAACCCTTGGTCATAGCATACTCAGAAATTCATAAGAAAACATAGCGGAAGCATACTAAATGAAGATACAACCACATATAATAAGAACAAAGTCTAAGAAGTATCAAATCCAAATACGGAATACAAGTCTAGCTATGTCTGAAGCCTCTAAACTGTCATAAGAGTTGATAGAACTAGACCCCAACTAACTCGAGAATCTGAAAGAAAGACAATAAAAGTGCTAGCATAGTTAAGGTCCCCAGATAATGAGGACTCACCAACCAAATCTAGAAACCCGACAACATCTAGCCACGAGCCAGAGGGAAGGAGCCTAAATCTACATCATCAAGAGGATGCAACACAAAAAAATGTGTCAGTACTATAGGATGTACCGAGTATGTGAGATATACATAATCATGTTAAAACATACTTAAAACGTGCTTAAAACATAGTAGAAACTGAGATCATGCATTAAAGAGAAGTCATAAGTAATATCATAATTTAAGCATGAGATAAAAGATAACATAGCATCAGACTTAAAAACATTCATACGGGAGTTTCTTATAACCGATAATAGACCATGGGAGCTACATAGAATCTAACTATATAACCTTAGTTCGCAAAGCTTTCCCGAACCCTTCCAAGGAATGGGACACCATAATCTAACTATATCACCCTATTTGCCAAAGCTGCCCTAATGCCCGCTAAAGCACAGGACACCATGATCAAATATGGAACCACGTTCATAAGCCCATAGGGTGATTCATAACCTACACTGGCAATGTAGTTTTGGACTTGGGTAATCGAACCCTCATCGCTCAGTGCTAAATACTACTCCCAAAATATACATATAGCTCATAATATATTTGTGGCATATCTGATGCCAAATCTATTTGAAAAGCATAAGGGTATATCTGATACCATGCAATTCTCATAGCTTGGGTAGACATATCTAGATGATCAACCTTTTCATAAAACATAGGTACATATATGATGTCATGCAATTCATGATTCAAAATCCTTAAAACTTAGCATAGCCATAATTCAAAACATACTTTTCTTTCTAAATTCATAACTTGAAGAATTAGGCATGCAATTTCATAAATACATAAGGCCATGTTATCTAAACATGCCAATTTTCACTTGAAATCATGCAATTCAATGGAATTATGCTAGAAATCATCTTTAGTGCATGGGATTTTGAAATTAATTAAGAGATCTTAAATAAAACATACATAAGCAATGAGAAACCATGAATTGAAGCTTTAAAACTGAACCCATAAGGTTTTCCCAATTTGGGTAAGAACCCTAATTTCATAAATTTATAAATCAAAGTAAAATATAGGGTTTTGGGCATAAGGGTGAAAGGAATCCCTTATTGAATACTCATATACCTTATAGAAGCTATCTTGATCTAAGATGAAAAGAAATAGAGGCTTGATCTTGGAGCTTGAGACTTGGAGCTTGAATGAGTTTTTTTCCTCTTTTGGTAGATGAATGAGGAATAATGAAAGACTTAGGCTAATAAGAGTAGAAACCCTAATAAAAGTGGTCAAAATAACCTCACTTAAGAGTTAAAAGGGTGGGTAATTATAGAAATACCCCTGGGATTTAATTAAGAAAAATTGATAAAAAGACTCAGTTTCAGAGACCACGAATCAGTCTACGGACTGTTAACTGAAATGACGAACCGTCAACTGATCCATGGTTTCAGGTGTCACTTTTGGGAGCTTGTTGGAACTCAACTCCACAAGTCACACTAGGGTGCGTGATTCATGGCTGCTTCTGCTTCCCAAGTAGCTCCCTCAACTAGCTGGTTTCTCCAAAGGACCTTCACCAAAGCGACTTCTTTGTTTCTCAACCTCTCAATCTGACAATCAAGAATATCCAAGGGAACTTCCTCACAAGTAAGGTTGTCCTTCACACCCACGTCCTCCAAAGGAACAATCAAGGTCGTATTACCAACACACTTCTTCAACAAAGAAACATGGAAAACTGGATGAACCACTTCTAAATCTGATGGCAAATCCAACTCATAAGCAACACTACCAACTCTTCTCAGAATCCGATAAGGACCTACAGAGCGGGGACTAAGATTTCCTTTCTTACAAAATCTCATCACACCCTTCATGGGTGATGCCTTCAGAAACACCCAATCATCAACCTTGAACTCTAACTCTCTTCTTCTCACATCTGCATATGATTTCTGTCGACTCTAAGCGGTCTTCAACATCTCCCTAATGATCTAAACCTTCTCCATAGTCTCATGAAGTGAATCTAGGCTAATCAAAGCTACCTCACCTACCTCAAACCAACCAATAGGAGATCTACACCTCCGCCCATAAAGTGCCTCATAAGGGGCCATCTGGATGCTAGAATGAAAGTTGTTATTGTAGGCAAACTCGATAAGAGGTAAGTGATCATCCCAACTACCTTTGAAATTGATCACACAAGATCTCAAAATATCCTCCAAAGTCTAAATAGTATGCTCTGCCTGGCCATCTATTTGTGGGTGAAAACGTTATGCTAAGCGTAACCTGAGTACCAAGACCTTTCTAAAATGACCTCCAAAACTGGGATGTAAACTGAGTACCCCTATCTGAAATGATAGACAATGGAACACCATGCAATTTGATTATCTCCCGAATGTAGAGTATGGCATAATCATCTGCTGAATCTTTAGTCTTAACAGCCAAGAAATGGGATGACTTAGTCATCCTGTCAATAATTACCCAAATCAAATCAAGTTGCTTACGAGTGTGAGGCAAACCAGTAATAAAGTCCATATTGATCGCTTCCCACTTCCAAGTAGGAAGATCAATATCCTAAGTCATACCACCCGGTAGCTGATGCTCTACCTTCACTTGTTGACAGTTGGGACACTTAGCCACAAAACCTAATATGTCTCTCTTCATGCCATTCCACCAATAGACTTTCCATAGGTCACGGTACATCTTGGTGGCATCGGGGTGAATAGAATACCTGGAGCTGTGAGCCTCTGTCAAAATCCTTTGTCTCAACCTATTTATGTCAGGAACACACAATCGACCCTGATATCAAATCACACCATCTCCCTCTTGGGAGAAAACCTCTACCCTTTGTTGATGGACTGTACCCTTCAGCTGGTGCAAAATAGGATCAATGTCTTGCTTTTCTTTCACTTCGGCTACCATGGATGATTCAAAACCATTTTGAACAATAATACCACCTTTGGTCGAATCCATAAGGAGAACTCTCAATCGAGCAAGTTGATGAACATCTTTGGCAAATTCTTTCTTTCCGTCTTCAACTGAAGACACACTACCCATGGACAATCTGCTACCATGACATTGTCCTTACCCGGATGGTAAAGCACACTCATATTATAATCCTTAAGAAGCTCAAGCCATCTCCTTTGACAAAGATTCAATTCTTTTTGAGTGAACACATACTGAAGACTCTTATGATCGGTGAATACATCCACATGAGTACCATACAAGTAATGTCTCCAAATCTTCAAAGCAAAAACTGCGGCCACTAACTCAAAATCATGAGTGGGGTAGTTCTTCTCATGAATCTTAAGTTATCTCAAAGCATAAGCAATCACCTTGCCACGCTTCATCAACACACAACCCAAACATATCCTAGAAGTATCACAATACACAATAAAATCATCAAGGCCCTCAGGTAGAGCCAACACTGGAGTTGTGGTCAATCTAGTCTTCAATTCTTGGAAGTTCTTCTTACATAGATTAGACCACTAAAATTTAACCTTCTTCTGAGTCAACCGAGTCAATGGGGCAGCAATTGAAGAAAACTCTTTCACAAATCTCCTGTAATAACCAGCCAAACCCAAAAAGCTCCTAATATCAAACGAGGAAGTGTGTCTAGGCCAGTTCTTTACTTTCTCCATATTTTGAGAATCAACTCAAATACCATCTCTAGTCACAATATGACCCAAAAAAGTAATAGACTGCATCCAAAACTCGCACTTCCTAAACTTAGCAAATAACTAGCGGTCCTTGAGAGTTTGTAACACCACTCTCAAATGGTAGACATGCTCCTCCTCGCTCTGAGAATAGATAAGAATATCATCAATGAACACAATCATAAACATATCCAAATACTGCTTGAACACACAATCCATCAAATCCAAAAAAGTTGCAGGAGCATTCATTAGTCCAAAAGACATAACCACAAATTCATAATGACCATACCGTGTTCTGAAGGCTGTCTTTAGAATATCACACTCTCGAACACGAAGCTGATGATAACCAAATCTAAGGTCGATCTTGGAGAAGTAACTGGCACCCTGAAGATGATTGAACAAGTCATCAATTCTAGGAATGGGATACTTATTCTTGATTGTGACCTTGTTCAACTGATAGTAGTCGATACACATTTTGAGGGAACCATCTTTCGTTTGCACAAAAAAAGGACTGGAGCACCCCTTGGAGAGATGTTGGGTCGAATAAAACCCTTATCAAGAAGGTCTTTCAACTGGTCTTTCAATTCCTTAAGTTCCATTAGAGACATTCTATAGGGAGGAATAGATATAGGATACATATCTGGAAGAAGATCTATTCCAAAGTTAATCTCCTGCTCGAGAGGGACTCCAAGAAAATCTTTGGGGAACACTTCAGGAAACTCATTCACAATAGGAACTGACTAGAGAGATGGGGTTTCGGACTCTATATCCATAACCCAAACTATATGATAAATATAACCTTTAGAAATCATCTTCCTAGCCTTAAGATAAGATATGAAATGACCCTTTAAGCATGGAGGACTACCTTGCCACTCTAAGACAGGTTCATTTGGAAACTTGAAACTAACAACTTGAGTATGACAATCAATTGAGGCATAACATGCATACAACCAATCCATACCAAGAATAACATTAAAATCAGTCATATCCAACTCTACTAGATCCACTGAAGTGACTCTACGAAGGACTAAGATAGGGAAATTTTGGTAGATTCTTTTGGCTAGGACTGACTCACTAATGGGAGTAGAAACACAAAAGGGTTCTAAGAGATGTTCAGGACTAATCTCGAACTTGCAAGCAATATAAGGGGTCACAAAAGATAAAGAGGAACCCAGATCCAATAAAGCATACACATCGAGAGAGAAGACTTTCAACATACCAATAACAATGTTCGGTGAACTCTCCTGGTCCTGGCGAGAGGACATGGCATAAAGGGAGTTCAGGCGCTGACCACTAGAACTAGAAGCAATGCCCTACTGGGCTGGCCGAGCTTCTGATACTGCTGGGGCAGACTGAGTCCTAACACCTCCCTATCCCTTCTTGGCTGAAGGGCAATCCTTAATTTGATATCCAGCCTGACCACACCCGAAGCAACCACCTGAATCGGCTAGACACTTACTCGGATGATTCTTTCCACACTTGCTGTAAATGGGGTAGGAAGGCCCTTTGGCAATACTTCCCTGTGATTAGGAACTAGAGCCTTTGCTAGTCTCACCATGATGAGTCCTGGGGGCCTGGGTAGGAAAACTAGCTGAAGAATGAACGGGTCCTGATAATTTCTTCTAAAACGAAGAGTGATGTCTGCCTTCTAACCTCTGATGGCCAAAACCTGAACTCTCTGATCTAACCCTTATGTTCTCCATTTCTATCTCTCTCAACTTGTATCCCTCAATCTGGTGGGCATGAGTCATAAGTTGAGAAATATCTATGTCACCCAAAAGCATCAAGGACCTACACTCCTTTTTTACCAAATCTGATACCCCATAAACGTACTTACTCATCTCATCCCACGGGTCCGCCACCATGGAAAAAGAATACCTAGAAAGCTGGGTGAACTTCAACCTGTACTCCTGAACCGACATAGAACCTTGCCTCAAATTCATGAACTCTTTGACCTTAGCTTGCCTCAACTCCATCAGGAAGAACCGGTCAAGAAAACACCTCTCAAAACATTCCCACGTCATAGGGACCACATCCCTAGCCCTAGCATCTTTCCATTGAGAGAACCAAATATAATCCACGTCCTTAAGTTGATAGGAAGATAGCTCAATACTATCAACACCACCCACTTGCATCACACTGAAAATCTTCTTTACCTCATCTAAGAAATTTTATAGATCTTCACTAACTTTTGAATCCCAGAACTCAAGTGGGTTCATGCGAATGAAATCTCAAACTCGGGCCACCACTCAACCTTGAGGGTGGACGGGATAGGAGCCTGCTGATTGGCTTGAGCGGCCATAGTCTGAGCTAGCATATGAATGGCATTTTTTAACTTCGTATTTATGACCTCGGGGTATAGAATCGGAGGGTCAATATTTCAAGCGGCTCGGCGAGACATGGCACAGCGAGGAGGCATAATCTGAAATGTATAAAGAATGGATTAGAGGATTAATAGTGTTAAACTCTATCGCACGATATTGATCAAGAAAGAAGTGAAGTTTTTCCTAAAACACCTCATAGCTTCTCTCACATAAGTGTGGTGCACGTCACATACATGAAAGAGACTCTACTCGATGTGGCTTTCAGACACCCTAGGACTCTTGAACCTGAAGCTTTGATACCAAGTTTGTCACACCCCAAGGCTACCCCCTAGACATAACACGGGACCTGGGACCATGAGTGCCCCAAGTTAACCTATGGTCATAGCATACTCAGACATTCATAAGAAAACATAGCGGAAGCGTACTAAATGAAGATAGGCAACCATATCAAATAAGAACAAAGTCTAAGAAGTATCAAATCCAAATACAGAATGCAAGTCTTTCTATGTCTGAAGCCTCCAAACTGTCATAAGAGTTGATGGGATGAGACCCAACTAACTCGAGAATCTGAAAGAAAGACAATAAAAGTGCTAGCATAGCTAAGGTACCCAGATAATAAGGACTCACCAACCAAATCTGGACACCCAAAAACATCTAGCCACGAGCCAGAGGGAAGGAGCCTAAATCTACATCATCAAGAGGATGCAGCACAAAAATATGTGTCAGTACTATAAAATGTATCGTGTATGTGATATATGCATAATCATGTTAAAATATACTTAAAACGTGCTTAAAACATACTAGAAACTAAGATCATGCATAAAAGAGAAGTCATAAGTAATATCATAATTTAAGCATGAGATAAAAGATAACATAGCATGAGACTTTAAAACATTCATACGGGAATTTCTTATAAGTGACAATAGACCATGCGAGCTACATGGAATCTAACTATATAATCCTAGTTAGCAAAGTTGTCTCGAACCCTACCAAGGAATGGGACACCATAATCTAACTATATCACCCTAGTTGGAAAAGCTACCCTAATTCCCGCTTAAGCACAGGACACCATGATCAAATGTGGAACCACATTCATAAGCCCATAGGGCGATTCATAACCTACGCTGGCAACATAATTTTGGAGTTGGGTAATCGAACCCTCATCACTCGGTGCTAAATACTACTCCCAAAACATACATATATCTCATAATATACTTGTGGCATATTTGATGCCAAATCTGTTTGAAAAGCATAAGGTTATATCTGATACTATGCAATTCACATAGCTTAGGTAGACATATCTAGATGCCCAACCTTTTCATAAAACATAGGGACATATCTGATGTCATGTAATTCATGCTTCAAAATACTTTAAACTTAGCATAGCCATAATTCAAAACATACTTTTATTTCTAAATTAATAACTTGAAGAATTAGGCATGCAATTTCATAAATACATAAGGTCATGTTATCTAAACATGCCAATTTTCACTTGAAATCATGCAATTCAATGGAATCATGCTAGAAATCATCTTTAATGCATGGGATTTTGAAATAAATTAAGAGACCTTAAATAAAACATAGATAAGCAATGAGAAACCATGAATTGAAGCTTTAACTGAACCCATAAGTTTTCCCTAATTTAGGTAAGAACCCTAATTTCATAAATTCATAAATCAAAGTAAATATGGGGTTTTGGGCATAAGGGTGAAAGGAATCCCTTATTGAATACCCATATACCATATAGAAACTAGCTTGATCTAAGATGAAAAGAAATGGAGGCTTTATCTTGGAGCTTGAGACTTGGAGCTTGAAGGAGTTCTTTTCCTCTTTTGGTAGATGAATAAGGAATAATGAAAGACTTAGGCTAATAAGAGTAGAAACCTTACTAAAAGTGGTCAAAATGACCTCATTTAATAGTTAAAAGGATGGGTAATTATAGAAATACCCCTGAGATTTAATTAACAAAAACTGATAAAAAGACTCAGCCTCAGAGACTACGAATCAGTCTATGGACCATCAACTGAAATGATGAACCGTTAACTGGTCCGTGGTTTCAGGTGCCACTTCTGGGAGCTTGTTGGAATTCAACTCCACGAGTCACTCTATGGTCCATGATTTAGAATAATGGACCATCCTGTTGACTTGTGGTCCTGACTTAGGGGCATGAGGATCCTCTGATCCTCAGGGATTACAGATGGGAGGACAACCCATGGTTCAAAAAGAAGGGTCGTCAACCAAATCATCATTTATAGGACCCTTCAAGGGGGGTCCTCTGGAACTCGACCCATGAGTCCACAGGATAGGCCGTGGTTCCAAACCATGAGCCATCGAGTGACTCGTCGACTGAGGAAGGAACACAACCAAGGAGCAGACCACAGATCATACTATGGGTTGTGGTCCAGTACTACGATCTGTGATCTGGTCCGTGATCTCTGGGAGCTTTACAATTTTTACAAAAATTAGGTTTAACAGCTAAATTGAATTCCGGTGTGTTACACTCATATTATTCCATATATTCTAAGGTATGAAATCTAATTACAACCTTATTCGAATTATTGGGTGTAGTAACTTGACCAAGGGTGGTTTTTGGTTTATAATTGGTATTAAAACCCTAAGGGATGATGGTGTTTCATGAAAATACTTGTGGCTAGTTAATTATTGTGAATAAAATGTGGAAACTAGTGGAATGAATGCACAAAAATTGAAAAATAATTGGTTTTCTGATGTTGCAGTGATCACGAGGGTATACTACGGGTCGTGGTTCATTCCATAGATCGTGGAATGCACTCATAGAAATCATATAAGAGGACTATTCTCAGGTATGATTTTCACGAGGCTCGTCCATGAGCCATGGATCAAACCACGAGGCATGGATGGCACTCGTGAATCTCAGACCTATAGATAATTAAAATTATCTAATTTCCATGAGGCACATCCACGAGTCGTGGTTCAAACCATCGGTCATAGATTCCACTCATGGAACTCAGACATGCTAGCAGTCAATTTTTCTTGAACACCATAAGGGGTTTCCATGAGTCATGGACTGATCCATGAGTCATGGAACAGGCTCGTGGACCCCCAAGTACAGAAAAATTTGAAATTTTTTTTTTTTAGTTTGCTTGCTTTTTGTTGTACTAATTTTTCCCCCTGCAGGTACCATGTTTCCAAAGAACACCCCAATGATGGGTAAAGCCCGTACAGCAAAGAAAATTAAAGAAGGGGCTCATCTTTTCAAATCTAAACTCACAGACAAGCCGGATGAATCTGAAAAGAGTGGGTCTGAGGAGGTATATAAGATTCAATTGGACCCCAATGTGTTACCTTGGATCATGAGGTAAGGGACATAGACATAGGAAGCTGAGGAGGCAGCACTACAGCCAGCTCTCTATGTTTCACCATAGGCAGTGACCACTTCTCGTCAGACTGAAGAGGGAGAGGGGTCGTCAGATAAAGGAGATAGCAATTGAGAAAGAGACACAGGAACCGAGATCGGGACTAGGGAAGATGAAGATTCTGATGATGCTGAGACTCATCAGTCTGGCCACTCTGGAAGCTCAGACTCAGACACAAGAAGGGGCGGACAGAGTCAGAGACCTAAGGCTCAAGATAATCAGAGATAGTGTGTTTCAACCATGAGGGACAAATATATTCAAGGTGCAGCCCCATATAATAAAGGTTTGCCCAAAAAGGGCATCTTTGAGGAGTCGCAGATCCAGACCGAGGGCTTAGCATCTGTACCAAATATCCATGCTATATTTAATCACTACTAGTATGGTTGGATGGCTGAGCCTTCAGGCAGCTACTGCCCTGAGATAGTTCGGGAGTTTATGCCTCGTATACAACCACGGTTAGTCAATCCTTTCAGTCAATACAGCAATACCAGGACCTCCCCCCACTCACCAGCACCTTGGTGCGATATGCACACATTGATATCTCTGAGCGCACTATCAAGCATTTTCTATTTGGGCCAGAGTACGAGCTATAAGTTGACATAGCCAATTTTGATTGCAAAATGAAAATGGTCAAAGGTAAATTAAAAATGTGAGACCCAGTTCAGAGAGCTAATCTATTGAGATGGGTTGCAGGGTACATAGCAGAAAATAGCAAAGATGCAGAATGGGTTCATAAAGGTGACATCAAAAAGGTAACCTTGAACTCTGCTGGTAAGTTTTGGTCGGCCATTGTCTAGTTCCACATATGTCTAACTTAGGCAGACAATACTCTGACACTTGACTGTGCAGTACTAGTAGCCAGCATCATGGTTGGTTATGAGATAAATTTCCCCCACTGCATCCTTGAGGAGATTCATGAGCGAGAATTTAGACCTAGTACCAGCATACCTTTTCTCTGCTTGATTCACTGCAGCAGTCCCGAATATACCTGATGTGGACCACAGATAGAGGTGAATCAGACATAGGATGTCGGGCTGATAAAGGATGCTACTAACTCGGTTGCACACAAGTGAGCTTCATCCTCCATTTTAGCTGGTACGGTGAGAGTTGAGGGATCCTCGATAGCGAGAGACCCATTAGATATTCCTAATATGGGTGTAAGTGTAGCTGTCAAGGGTGCCAAAACTTCAGTTTTTGTGCCCTCTACTTCTCAGCCACCAGTTGGTATTCCTATAGTGCCCCTATGCCTAGCTTCTTCTGGTATGGTTACCATCACTGTGGAGTTTCTCTATAATCTGATAGAGCATCAGACTAATATAAAGAAGCAAGTGAATGACTTATTGGATCAGCTAAAGCCTTGGGTGAGGGCCACTGTTGCAGCCGTTGAGGCTAGGGTACAGATTGAGATAGATCAGGTCGCTCGTGAGATGTCTGGGAGAATATATGGATTTGAGCATCGAGTGAATACTCAATTATAGACTATACAGAGCCCCGATTTAGTACACATATAGGATGAGATAGCACAACTTAGAGAGGAGATCAGATCTATCAACACTAGCCATACTCATGTTATGCCTTCCATCCTCATTGAGGTACCAGCAGTTCCGTGCTAGGTGGTTGATTTGTTTGCTGAGGAGGATCATGTGCTCCCGGATGCTAGAGAAAAAAGGGTTCACACTGAGGTCATTTATGAGGTCAAGTCAGACCCAAAGAGAGTGAGAAAGGACAATATTGTTGCCATATGACTATCCTTAGATGACATGCACATTCATGAGGAGGCAGAGGGGCATCGACTTCAGGGTGAGTCCACTAGTTCAGCTCCAGTTGTTGGAGGAGCCACATCTTTGAGACTTGAGATTCCAGAGTCTGGCACTGCTGGTAGGGCACGTACTATTGTCCCTACTATTGTTGATCCACTGAGCGTGATGTCCATAGACACTTCCACTGATATTTCTATGGGTGCCCCATCTCCATCACTGGATGTCGGTGCCTAGGTGTTATAGGTAGGTTCATGCCTCCCTATGTAGTTACTTTTTTTAGTGCATTAAGGACAATGCACATTGCTTTTTGGTGGGGTGGGTGTAGTAGTCATACGTGTATTTTTATGGGTATCTTGGCAAAGTCTGAGTAGCCAAGACACCTGCGTCATACTTGATGTTAAATCAAGCGCTACTTGGGAGGCAACCCAAAGAGGGTACCACTAAGTATCAGAGTCCGTGGGGTTTTCTTATTGTGTTCTTTCCCCATGGACCTTCATTTCTATTGAACCAACATGTTTAGATAGGTTGTGCATAGTTAAAGAAGAATAAGAACTTAGTGCAGTCTATGGCCTGATTTTGAAATTGATTTTGACCAAAAAAATGGAGACCCCTCCAATTTTTGTGTGACATGATTAGCCGTTTATGATAAACTGACTGCTATGGATCTGTTCATGACATTATGATTATCGATGTGATGAATGACTTAATCTAAGGCATGAACCTGATAGTTAGCAATTGGTTGTTTGACTCTGTGCCATGTGTGTGTGAGCTGCATTCATACTGTTCTTGCATTTTTTGCCAATCTAGAACTTTCCCGGTTAGTCTTTCCTAGGCTGTAGGATAGTTGGTTAGGAAAGGATCATAGGCCATTTTTTAAATAGTCCACCTAGCCTAAATGACCTTTCAAATGAAATGAATATCCTTTGATCATTGATTTTGAGCCAAAATTGACCCTTTTTGTTGTTTAGCCTATTCCCCTTCCCTATTTTCTATGAACCTTCAGTTTGGCCCTGGTCTCTCCTTGGACATTGTGTACCTCTACTTAGGAAAATTTCCCAATGTTGAGGGTGGCTACTATAGAGGTAATTGAGAAGTATGGGGTATGAAAAGAAAAGGTTAGTGATAAAAAAGGGAAAAATAATGGGTGTGGCGTATGTGTTAGAAAAAAGAAAAAAAAAGAGAAAAAAAAGAAAGAAGATCAAAAAAATATGATAAAAAAGAGGTTGATTTTGAAATAAAAGCCGCACTTGTCACTTGATAAAAAAAGAGATAGAAAGGGAGAATAAGGGAGGAAAAGAGTTGGTCAAAAGAGTGGAAGAAAAATAGCATAGTGTCAAGGAGAGCATAGTCACTATTTCCCAAATATACCATACACATCCCCAAACCTACGTCACAAGCCGAGTAAAGTCTTATAGTGATCCTAGTCCAACTGTTCGAAAACTGAGGCATAGAAAAAAAGGGCAAGTCTATGGTATTGTGCATGCATTGTTTGAACTCCTTTGTGAGTGCGAGTGTTTTGCTTCAGTCCCAGATATTGAATGTATTACTGTATGATTGGGACTTCTTTGTAGTGAGGGCACTAGAGTAACATTGATTGTTGACTGTTAGGGTAAGCTTTATCTATGTATGCTAGGTTATCTATTTATATCGTAATGTCATCCATGGATCCTCTTGTGTTGTCTTGATAAACGAAACTTGTGCACTTGTTTTGTTCTGAAAAGGAGGGGGATATTTGTTATGAGCTGAATTATTGAATCATATGGCTATCATAATTCCTAGTTTTCTTTTACTTAAGCATCATTCTAGGATAGTTTTGTTTTGTCGCTTAAGGACAAGCAATGGTTTTAAGTTGAGAGTGTTGATGTGTCATGGTTTTGCGATAGTTTCGACGCTTAAAATTTGAAATTGGAGTATGTTCTTTAGCAATTTTTAGTAGTTTTGATGTGTTTTTTAGTGTTATGTAGGAAAAAGAGGTTCGGAGGCTAAGTCCAGATAAAAGACTACAAAATAGGCTGGAACTGACTTCTACGACTCCACTCTATGAGTCGTGAAAGTATCCACGAGTCGTGGAAATTAGTCGTGGAATGACTGCTGCAGAGGTGCCCAAAAGTAGAGGTTCAAGAGAGTTTTTCACGAGTCATAGACACATCTACGAGTCGTACTACCTACTCGTGGAACCTAATCAGAGAAGGAGCAAAAGCCCAAGATCCATGAGAGGTTTCCATGAGTCGTGGACCTATCCATGAATCATGCAGCATGTTCATAGAAATTTATCTGAGGATGAGTAAAAAGCCTAAGATCCACGAGGCTAGTCCACGAGTCGTGAAGCAATCCACAAATCGTGGATGGAACTCGTGGAAGTTGCCAAATCTAGTTTTCCTTGTTTGTTTAGGATAGGATTTCTTATGTCTATAAATACCTTTCCTAGGTTTTCTTTTACGTTTTATGCTCTATAATTTGTAGGAAACATATTCGTAAACACTTGGTATTGATTTGTTCTTGGTTTTGAGAGATAAACAGATTCATAGTTCTTGATTCTTCATTCTTCTTCAATTATTCAAGTTTCCAGATTTCTTTACTTCTTCTCATAAGTTTATGATCATGAATGCTTCAACAACTTCTAATTGTTTACGTATGAACATGAGTAGCTAAATCCACAACTAGGGTTATGGGAACCATGATGGATTAACAAAGTAGGCATAGTACTTAGCAATTCTAGGATGGTCTTTATGCATGTATTGTCCTTCCCTTTGCTTTGATTGCTTTTTAACGGTGGACAACTTTAGAACTCGCCTTATTCTTACTTGTCAGACCAAGGAGGTAACAAATGGGAAAAGAGTTGGTTACAATGGAGATTTGAGGCTATCAACCCTCATCTAATAGCTTGACCTTATCCGGGAATAGCTAATCTAGGGTCAAAGGTAAGAGTTAGTAAAGCATACACCCGTAGACGGACCAAGTTGCATGGTGAAATTCATCTATCTAGGGGACCAACCATTTAGGTGAACCTAACTTATCGATCTTGCATGCTAAGCACCAGAACAGATTGCTAGTACAATGCCTACTGTGTTATGAACTCTTGGGGAACACACTCCTAGTTCATCTTCTCTCTGAATCATAACAATATTGATACTTGTTGGTTACTTGTTACTTAATAATTTACAAACCTTAACTGTTACTTAAACCCCCCCCCCCTTTTAGGGAAATAAGTTGGCTAAAAGTGCGAATACACACACTTGAACGAGATCCTACCATATTTCCTGCGGGATCGACCCTAATCTTTATTAGGTTCTATATTTGAACAGCAACCGCTTTATGGTTCTTTTGGAGGTGTAATTTGGGTATATCAGTGCCTTAATGGAAAAGGAAGTTTTAGCTTTATATACCTTAGATGCTTCCCTAGCTAATGGTAGTACCTTGAGTTCTAAACAACTCTACACTCCCATATGCAGTTTTTACACAACCAATCCAATCAACTACATACACAAAACATATATGTATATTCATTAATAACCCATAGGTTAATCTAACAATTTATTTCAACATTTTCCACTTATACCCAAAACTAATCAAATTCATTAACAATCATTTTGTCACGCCCCGAGCCTACACCCTGGATGTAACATGGTGCTTAGAGCCACAAATGACCCCAAGCTAACCCATGGTCTAGCATATACTAAACAATCTGATTAATAATGACTAAGTGGAAGCTAAACTGAATAAAATAATAAGTTTAAAATTTTAAACTAAAAATCTCTGAATGTATATATAAGTTTGAAATGTAAAGTGACTGAATAAGCTGAAATCTGACTCTATGTTTGAAAGACTCTACTACTGATGAGTTGCTAGGATAAGCCCCTAGCTAACTCTAAAACATTGAAACTAGAATGAACTAATGAAAAAGCATCATAATATACGTCTTCGAATAATAAGGACTCACCACTGGCTGTCGTTGCGCTAATGTTGAATCTAGCTAATCACGAGGCTGAATTTGTGAACTTGAGCCTGCATCATGATAGGATGCAGCATGTAGAGTATGCATCAGTACATTGAATATACTGAGTATGTGGTATATGCATAGTAATTGAACATGATAAAATACTGATATGATGTTTAAAACTATAAACTGAATTGTAGCACATAGGCCCAAAATATAATCATGCATAAGAATCTAAATTCTAAAAAACATAATGAAAAGATGTAAAAACTGAACTGAGGGCCTTGTACACACTACTGAGTCTAATTATGTGGGAGAGTTTGTTAATCGACATAAACCATGTGAGCTAAACATGGAGTCCGATGTATATGCCCCATCGAGAGGACCAAATATACCCAGGGTATAAAGAAATGACTGGCATGATCACTAAACTGAGGCATAATGAGGGGATAAATAATTCTACGATGGCACATAGTTTTGGGACTTTAGGGTACGTTAAAACTTAGTCCAACTTGGTGCTAAGTTCTACTCCCAAAACTGGTTATGCTAGCTTATTTAAAACTGAAGTCTTGGAATACTGCGTCAGAACTCAACTAGTCTGAAATTATTATTTTCTGAAAATCTATAAACTAAAAGTTGGCTAGATTATGTTTAAAACTCAATGCTAGTAACCTGGGTTAAACTGTGAAGAAAGTTAAATAATGAGAAAATACTACAAACTAGGGCTAAGTACTTGCTTCCTCAAACCTTTGTAAAAACTCATGCAAATCATTGAAACTGAAATGCAGTTCATTAAAATAGGATTTTCAAATCATAAAAATAAGCATAAAGATTGAATTCTATAAAATTCACATGATAGGGTAAGAACCCTAATTTCTAAAATAAAGAATTCAATGTAAAAGCCTGAGATTTTGGGCATAAGGGTGAACAAAACCCTTACTAAATAACCACATACTTGGTAGAAAATAAATCTTGAAGTAGAATTGAAGTTTGAAGCCTTGGAGAAGAAAGCCCTAGGTCTGAAGGTGTGTTCTTTTCTTTCTCTGAAACTGGGTTGGTGTGGAATAAGGGAAAACTAGGCTAAGTCTGATTAAAGCCTTTTAAAAATTAGCCTAAAATGACTGGGTATTAGGTTAAAAGAATAGGGAAAGGTCTAAAATATCCCTGGGAATTAAAATAGAAAACTGCTGAAAACTTCTAGAACATCGTTCCACGGTTGGGTCGATGGACCGTGGTTCTAATCGATGGACCATTGTCTAAATTGTGGTTCTGTCCCTGAGATTTTAAAGGTCCTCTGATCTGTTGGTTCATGAGTGACAAGATGATCCATGGATTGGATTGATAGACCATCGATTGAGTCATGGTTTTCACTCCTAAAATTGACACTTCTCTAACTGGAAAAACCATGAGTGATAGGATGATCCGTGGAATGGAATGGCGGACTGTCGATTGAGCCATGGTTTTTGGAGCCTAAGTTGAGGGTCCTCGGATGGTAAGAATCATGGTTGATAGGACAGATGGTGTTTCTAAACCACTGACCATGGATTCAACCATAGATTCTAGGGGTACCAACCTTGGTGTCCAAACCACGAATCAGACCATGGGTCATGAACCAGAATGACGGCCCATGAACTTGTCCGTGATTCCTAAAAGTTTGAATTTTTCTATGTTTTTTTCTACTAAGAATTGTAAAGTAGTTGGTTTAGATCTTGAGGTGTTACAATATCTCCCCCCCCCCCCAGGATCATTCATCTTTGAATGAAGACTAATTAAGCTGAGTTTGGAGGGGAAGAGTTGTAATTCCTACCAACTGAATTCTAAAAGCTGAAATACTGGCACACTGACGTTTGGTGTTCAATATATTCCCTGATGTCAGTAAACCATGTCATTGGGTGCCCTTTCAATGGCCAAAAGTCACATGAAATTTTACCCAACTCCATATCTGGAATGTATGAAATATGTATGAACAGAGGAAGAAAGAGAATTTTCTACTTAAATTGAATTGAATAGGAATTTTCTCATTGCCTCTGTACCCGAAATAGATGTGATGCGCTACCCAGTGCCTAACCTTCTCTCCCCTTCCACCACCTTTAAAATACCTATTGTAAGCTAACACCATGTGTAAGACCTACACCCAAGGAAAAGTATGAAATGATTGAGAACTACGACGGGGTCGAAATGAATTTTCTTCTTTATATTCAATAAGTATTGCATGATCAAATAATTCCAGGAAGGGCGAACTGCGGGAAGGGTCCTTTTAAGTAGATGACTCATCGAGTCCTAACTAAAATGTGACTAGACTGATTTTGTTAAACTTAAATGCATACTAGGAGTATAAGAGTAATGGAAGGAATAGAACTAAAGGAATATACTAAGGAGGAAACTATTACGTCAAGTTGGAGCTGAATTAGAAGGAAAAAGGTGAGGGTACTTGGTCATCATAGCTACTTCTGTTTCCCAAGAAGGTCCCTCAACTGACTGGTTCCTCCAAAGAAGTTTCACTGAAGTGACTTCCTTGTTTCTCAACCTACGAACCTAACGATCAAGAATCTCAACTGGGATCTCTTCATAAGAGAGACAGTCTCTTACACCCACACTCTCTAAAGGCATTACTAAAGTTGGATCACCAATGCACTTTTTTAGCAAGGATATATGAAAGACTGGGTGCACCGATGTTAAGTTTGCGCAAAACTCTACCTCATAATCCACCTTGCCAACTCTACTCAGAATCTTGTAGGGACGTACATATCAGGGACTAAGCTTACCCTTCTTACCAAACCTCATCATACCCTTCATAGGTGAAACCTTCAGAAATACCCAATCATCAACCTCAAACTCTAAGTCCCTTCTCCTCACACCTGCATATGAGTTCTGATAACTCTGAGCAGTCTTTAACCTCTCCCTAATGAGTTGAACTTTTTCCATAGTCTCATGGACTGAACCTGGCCTTATCAATGCCGATTCACCTACCTCAAACAAACCTATAGGTGATCTACATCTTCGCCCATAGAGTGTCTCATATGGAGCCATCTAAATATTAGAATAAAAATTGTTATGTAGGCAAACTCTATGAGAGGTAAATGATCATCCCAATTACCTTTGAAATTGATCACACAAACCCTCAACATGTCCTCAAAGGTCTGGATGGTACGCTCTGCATGACCATTCATCTGTGGATAAAATGTTATGCTGAGATTAACCTGAGTACCAAGACCCTTCTGAAATAATCTCCAGAACTAGGATGTAAACTGAGTACCCCTATTTGAGATGATGGACAATGGGACACCATGCATCCTGACTATCTCACGGATGTAGAGTCTGGCATAATCTTCTGATGAGTCAGTAGTCTTGATAGGAAAAAAATAGGTTGACTTGGTAAACCTGTCTACTATCACCCAAATAGAATCATGTTATCAGTGAGTACGCGGTAAAACTATAATGAAATCCATATTGATCACCTCCCACTTTAAAGTAAGAATGTTAATATCCTGAGTTAAACCTCTCGGTCTCTGATGTTCTACCTTTATCTGCTAGCAATTGGGACATGTAACCATAAAGTTTGTGATGTCCCTCTTCATGCCATTCCACCAATAGACTTCCTGTAGATCATGATATATTTTGGTGGCACCGGGATGAATAGAATACCTGGATTTATGAGCTTCTTTCAAAATCTATTGTCTCTACTCATTCATATTAGGAACACATAAGCGACTTTGTTAATGAAGCATACCATCTCCCCCTTGGGAGAAAATCTCTACTCTATGTTGATGGACAACACCCTTTATTTGATGCAAAATAGGGTCATTGTCTTGCTTCTCCTTCCCCTCAACTACCAAGAAAGATTCTAAACCATTCTGAACTACTACACCACTATCCGTTGAGTCTGTAAAGCAAACCCCTAAATGAGAATGCCTATGAACATCCCTAGCTAATTCCTTTTTTTCTTCCTTAACCTTCGACACACTATCCATAGATAATATTCTAAGTGCGTCAGCCACTACATTGGCCTTACTCGAATGGTAAATCACATTTATTTCATAGTCCTTGAGAAGTTCAATCCACCTCCTCTGGCAAAGATTTAACTCCTTCTGAGTGAACACATACTGGAGGCTCTTATGATCGGTAAACACATCCATATGGACACCATACAAGTAGTGTCTCCAAATTTTTAAGGCAAAAATAATTGTTGCTAACTCAAGATCATGAGTCGGGTAATTCTTCTCATAAATCTTAAGCTGTCTAGAGGCATAAGCAATGATCTTACCATGTTGCATCAAAACACAACCCAAACCAACTCTAGATGCATCACAATACAAAACAAAGCCATTTAAATCCTCTGGTAGAGCCAAAACTGGAGTTTTGGTCAACCTAGTCTTCAATTCTTGGAAGTTCTTTTCACACTCATCAAACCACTAAAACTTAACCTTTTTTTGAGTCAACCTGGTCAATGGTGCAGCTATGTGTGAAAACCCTTCAACAAATCTTCTATAGTAACCATCCAAGCCTAAAAAGCTCCTAATGTCTGTCAGAGAAGTAGGTCTAGGATAGTTCTTTACTGCCTCTATCTTCTGTGAATCTACTCGAATGACCTCCTTAGATACCACATAACCCAGAAAAATAATTGACTGTAATTGAAACTTGCATTTACTGAACTTAGTCAATAACTGGCGATCCTTGAGAGTTTGCAGCCCAACTCTCAAATGATCTACATGCTCCTCCTCACTCTGAGAATACATAAGGATATCATCAATGAAGACAATGATGAACATATCCAAGTACATCTTGAATACCCTATTCATCAAATCCATAAAGGTTGCAGGAGCATTCATTAGTCCAAAAGACATAACTATAAATTCATAATGACCATACCAAATTCTAAAGGCCATCTTTGAAATGTCATTTTCTCTAACTCTGAGCGGATGATAATCGGATTTGAGATAAATCTTGGAGAAATAACTGGAACCCTAAAGCTGGTTGAACAAGTCATCAACCCTTGGAATGGAATACTTATTCTTGATTATGACTTTGTTCAACTGATGGTAGTCTATGTACATTCTGAGCAAATGCACGAAGAGAACTGGAGAACCCCATAGAGAGATATTAGGTCTGATGAAAACTTTATCTAAGAGGTCTCTTAGCTGATCTTTCAACTCCTTAAGCTCTGTTGGAGCCATCCAGTAAGGAGGAATAGAGATGGGTTGTGCATATGGAATAAGGTCTATCCCAAAGTTGATCTCCCACTCAAGAGGGACTCCAGGAAGATTTTCAGGAAATACTTCTGGGAACTCATTAATTATAGGAACTGACTGCAGAGATAGTGTTTAGGATTCAAAATCCTTGAACCAAACTATGTGATAGACATACCCTTTTAAGATCATCTTTCTAGCTTTGAGGTAAGATATGTAATGATCTTTTGACGTTGGAGGACTACCCCGCCATTCTAAGACAGGTTCATCAAGAAACTGGAATTTTATTACTCTGGTTCTGCAGTCGACTGAGGCATAACAGGTGTGTAGCAAATCCATGCCAAAAATGACATTAAAGTCGGTCATATCTAACTCCACTAAGTCTGTTTAGGAGATTCTATGAAGGACTGAGGCTGGGAAATTTCTATATACCCTCTTAGCTAAGACTGACTCACCGACTTGGGTGGAGACTGAGAAGGGTTCTAGGAGTTTTTCAGGTTTGACTCTAAATTTGCATGTAACATATGAGGTCACAAAAGATAGTGAAGTCCCTGAGTCTAGTAAAGCATAAACATCAAGGGAGAAGACTTGCAACATACCAGTGACTACGTCTGGTGAACTCTCCTGATCCTAACGAGATAACATGGCATAGAGACGGTTTTGATGCTGGACACCACATGTGCTAGAAGTAGTACCCTGGTGAGTTATGCAACATACTGGAGCTACTGAAGTAGTAGACTGAGCTCAGTTACCTCCCTGTCCTTATCTGGCGGAGAGGCACTCCTTCAACCTATGGACAAGCTGACCACACCCAAAACACCCATCTCTACTAGTAAAATACTCACCTGGATGGTTCTTACCACACTTAGGGCATGCTGGGAAAGTGCGTTTACTTGAAACACTGCCCAGTGACTTAGAGTCTGATACCTTCTTTTTCTGGTTCTATCGAGGTCTGGGAGATGGAGCACTAGCTGATAAAGGTGCTAGACCTGAAGATCTCTACTGAAACTAAGAGTGATTGCCACTGCCCAACCTGTACTGAGAATGGTTAAAAATCCCTGTCCTGGCCCTCTTACTTTCCTTCTCTTTCTTCTTAAGTTTCTCTTCCTCCATTTATTGAGCATAAGTCATGAGTCTGGAGGTGTCCATATCTCCGACTAGCATAGTTGTCTTACATTCCTTCTTAACCAAGTCAGAGATACCCAAAATATACTTACTCATTTTAGGCCCTTGGCTCGGCTACCATTGTTGGAGCATGCCTAGAGAGCTGAGTGAACTTCAATTCATATTCTTAAATAGACATGGACCCCTGCCTTAGATTCACAAATTCATCTGCTTTATCCTCTCTCAACTCTCTTGGGAAGAACCTGTCTGAAAAAGCTCTAGTAAAATAATCCTAAGTCATATGAGCTGCATTCCTTCCCCTACAATCCTTCCACTATATGAACCAGATGTGAGCCATATCCTTAAGTTGATAGGATGCTAGCTCAACACTCTCGACCCCTAAAATTTGCATCACTCTGAGAACTTTCTTTACCTCATCAATGAAGTTCTGTGGATCCTCGTCTACTCTCAACTCAAAGAACTCCGGCGGATTCATGCAGATGAAATCCCTAACTCTGGCAGCAGTTTTCCCACCATTTGGGCTAGCGGGAACAGGTGGTTGCTAATTTTCTTGGGTAGTCACAGATTGAGCCAATATCTGAAAGGCATTTCTGAATTCTGCATCCGTGACCTCGTTGTCTTGAACTGGAGGATTGGCATTACGAGCATTGGCTTTGCAAGGAGGCATGATCTAAAACTTATAACGAATCGATTAGAAAGGGAGAAATAGAGTAAAACTTTATTGCACAATGTTGAATCATGAAAGAAGTGGACTTTTCTAAAATTATCTCATAGCCTTTCTCTCATAAGTGTGGTGCGCTTCACACACATAAAAAACTCTACCTAATGTGGCTTTCAAACACCCTAGGACTCTTGAACTTAATGCTCTGATACCAAGCTTGTCACACTCCGAGCCTACAACCTAGATGTAATATGGTGCTTAGAGCCACAAGTTACCCCAAGCTAACCCATGGTTTGGCATATACTAAACAATCTGATTAATAATGACTAAGCGAAAGTTAAACTAAAAAAAATTATAAGTTTAGAAATTTAAACTAAAAATCTCTGAATGTATATATAAGTCTGATATGTAATGTGACTGAATAAGCTAAAATCTGACTCTATGTCTAAAAGTCTCTACTATTGATGAGTTGCTGAGACAAAGCCCCAGCTAACTCCAAAACACTGAAACTAGAATGAACTAATGAAAAAGCATCATAAAATACATCCTTGAATGATGAGGACTCACCACTACCTGTCATTGCATTGACATTGAATCTAGCTAATCACGAGGCTTAATTTGAGAACCTGGGCCTGCATCATAATAGGATGCAACATATAGAGTATACATCAGTACTTTAAATGTACTGAGCATGCAGGATGTGCACAGTAACTGAACATGATAAAATACTGATATGATGTAAAACTATAAACTGAACTATAGTACATAGGCCCAAAATATAATCATGCATAAGAATCTGAAATGCAAGGATATTCTAAAAAACATAATGAAAAGCTGTAAAAATGGAATTGAGGGCCTAGTACACACTACTGAGTTTATTTCTGTGGGAGAGCATATTAATCGACATAAACTACGTGAGCTAAACATGGAGTCTAATGTATATACCTCATCGAGAGGACCCAATATACCTTGCCATGATATAAAGTCATGACTGGCGTGATCTCTAAATTGAGGCCCACTGAGAGGCTAAATAATCCAATGGCGGCACGTAGTTCTGGGACTTTAATGTATGTTGAACCCTAGTCCAACTTGATGCTAAGTACTACTCCTAAAACTAGTTATGTTAGCTCATTTAAAATTGAAGTCCTGGAATACTACATCAGAACCTAACTAGTCTGAAATTATTATTTTCCGAAAAGCTGTAAACTAAAAGTTGGCTAGATTCTATTTAAAACTCAATGCTAGTAACCTAGGTTAAACTCTGAAGAAAGCTAAATCATGAGAAAATACTACAAACTAGGGCTATGTACTTACTTTCTCAAACTTTTGTAAAAACTCATGCAAATCATTGAAACTGAAAATGTAGTTCATTAAAACTGGATTTTCAAATCATAAAAATAAGCATAAAGACTGAATTCTATAAAATCTACATGATAGGGTAAGAACCCTAATTTCTAAAACAACGAATTCAATGTAAAAGTCTGAGGTTTTGGGTATAAGGGTGAACAAGACCCTTACTAAATACCGATATACCTGGTAGAAGATAAATCTTGAAGTAGAATTGAAGTTTGAAGTCTTGGAGAAGAAAGTCCTAGGTCTGAAAAAGCATTCTTTTCTTTCTCCAAAACTGGGTTGGTAGGGAATGACAGAAAACTAGGCTAAGTTTTATTAAAGCCTTTTAAAAATAAGCCTAAAACAACTGGGTATTGGGTTAAAATAATAGAGAAAGGTCTAAAATACCCCTGGGAATTAAAATTGAAAATTGCTTAAATTTTCTAGAACATCATTCCACGGTTGGGTCGACAGATCATGGTTCTGATCGATGGACTATTGTTTGAACCGTGATTTTGTCCCTGAGATTATGAAGGTCATCTGATCTACTGTTCACGAGTTAAAGGATAGTCCATGGATTGTATTAATGAACCGTCGATTGAGTCATGGTTTTACTCCCAAAATTGACATCTCTCTGACTGAAAAAACCACGAGTGACAGGATGGTCTGTGGAATGAAATGACGGACCATCGACTGAGCCATGGCTTTTGTACCCTAAGTTGAGGGTGCTCGGATGGTAAGAATCATGGTTGACAGGATGGATGGTGGTTCTAAACCACTGACCATGGAGTCACCCATAGATTCCTAGGGTACCAACCTTGGTGGCCAAACAACGGATCAGACCACAGGTCGTGAACCAGAATGACAGTCCATGATCTTGTCCGTGATTCCTAAAAGTTTGAATTTTTCTATATTTTTCCTACTAAGCACTGTAAAGTAGCTGATTCAGATATTTGGGTGTTACACATTTGGAGTGAATTCCTTAACTTTTTTTAACTTACAAAGTTCAAAAATAAATCTACCACGTCCATAGAAATTTCCAAAGCTTCACTTTTATCATAATTATATTTTTTTCCCTTTTTTAGAATCCTAATTTATAGACTCATTTCAAGAGCCAACAAAACTCAAATCAAATTCTTAAATACTTATCCATAATCATATTCGAGAGTAGAATAAGAAATTTACCGTTTAGAGATCGAATCACAACTATAAATTTTGAAGGTTCCTTGAGGTTGTCACAAAATTCTCCTAATTTATGTGCTCCTTAAATATGTGGACACAATTTCTCCCTTTTTAAATCTCCTCCTTACTTCAATTTTCCTTTAATGGAGTTGAAAGAAAGGAGAAAAAGAAGAGATAGAGAAGTGAAGAGCACTTAGTACTGTTGTTGTTGTACGCTCCAACAACCAAATGATCCCTTTATTCAATTCCCTCTTTCATTCTTTTTTTTTCAAATTAACCAAGGGTTGCGCCCCATAAGTTAATACATAATCTTTCAATTTATTTTTCCTTTGCTTGCTCACTTTTCTTAGTATATTAGGAAAAATCAAGGTGTTCCCTACTGATACGATCACGGTTAGCTTATAGCATAATTGGAGGGGCTTCCACATATGGATGATAGCTTGGAGACCGGAGAAAGCCATGAAGCAACAAATACACAAGGCTATGGGAGATCAAGATGTCATTTGGGCAATCAAGAAGGGCCTTTGTGGGTTATTTCTAAAATAGTCACTTTTGGGCTATTTTTGTAAAAGACTATTTGTGTAAAGACAATAATTATAAATAGTTGTCTTAGCCATTTTCATACTTAGATTTTGATGATTGAATTGTCTTGAATAGACTTGATATTTAGTTACTTTAGCTTAGAGTAGTGATTAGGTTAAATTCCAATTATTAGCTTAGATCGAGTGATTGGGGTGGATTCCTGAATTGCTTGTGTTATCTTCTTTGCTTGATCGATCATCGATTTATCATTTTGTGGATTCAATTTAATTTTTCGGGCATTAGATTGAGTTCTCTTCTCCCTTGGTTGATTGTGGATTCAATTAGTCCTTCTTTCTTCTATTCTCATCCCTTTCTAATATATCCCTCTATCTTCAATTTGTGTTGTTTGTTTTTGTGTTTTCGATATCGATTTTGATCATTTTTCGATTGAGATCGTTATCATCTTGGTATCAGAGCTTAGGTTTTAAGAGTTGTTCCATCAATTCTTAGGTCTTAGGTTCATAAATTTGAAAGAAAAAAAAATTGAAAAATTCATCCAAAAAAAAAACTGAAAATATTTTGTGTTTGATTTGCTATTTTTGACACTAGATTCGTATTCTCTAGTGTTGTTTGAGTCTAAATCCAAGATTTTAAGTGATTTTGAGTTGTACGAAAGATTCTACCATTAAAGGAGTTTGAAGGTTTGAAAACTTGAAAATGGGTCTTGAAGATTAGGAGAGATTCGAGCTAGAAAAGTATTAGGATTTGTTCTCTAGCTTAAGATGAAGCTTCTCCTAAAATTTGAGATGATTTCGAGTTGATTTGAAGGTGTTTCAAATTTTCACCATTATTGAGCTTGAAAAAGCTTGAAGAAGGTGAAGTGGGTTTGTTATTTGACGCTAAATTACAGCTTGAAAAGCATTGGGGTTTATTCTCTATAGCAAGGGGAGTCTAAATCTCGAATTTCGTAGAATTTGGAGCTAAAACGAAAAAGTTATGAAAATTTGAAGTTCACTTGTATATGATGTTCTTCATAGCTTGAATATGGAGAAAATGGGTTTATTTCGACTTGAAATTGAGGGCTAAAAATTATTGGAGTTTGTTCGTAGTGTTGAAGGGAGCTCGTGTTTAAAATTTTGTGAAGATCGAAGTTAAATTGAGTGAGTTATGAATTTTTGAATTTCATCAATGTTCATGGTGTTCTTCATGAAATTCATGTATTGTTGAGAAAAAATATTCAAAAAGGTGGTGTTTAATCCAAAAAGAAAAAAGAAAAAAGTGTAAAGGTGTTGGTGGAGCTAAAGGAGTACAAAGGATTCTGAAATTTCCAAAAAAAAAAAAAAGGAATGGAAAATCCAGCCATTTTCTCGGCCAATCAGAGCCTGCCAGCGTGTCGGCTCCAGCCTCAGCAAGCCGTTGTGGACTCGGCTTCCGTGTCCGAGCCGTTTTCTTGTCGGCTTCCGCGTCCAGCCGCGGCTCAGCTCCACCTCCGTCAACTTCCGTGTTTAGCCAGCAGCTCCAGTCTCTTGCGTCGGCTCCAGCCTCCAGCCATCAGCTCCAGCGTGCAGCCCATCAGCTCCAGCACGCAGCCATTAGCTCCAGAACCTTCCTCGTCGGCTCCAGGCCTCCCAGCGGCGGCTCCTAGCCCATTTCGCCCAGCCAGCTCCGTTTTTGGAGCAATTTTCAAGTTCTTCTCCACTTTTTACGTTTTTCTCCATGTATTTCAACCAAATTTCTTCCCAAATAATTTTCTTAGATCAAATCTTGGTAAATTAGTTTCTTTTTCATTAAATCTACCTTCTTTTAGGTTCATAACTTGATTTTAATTGGTAGATTACCCTACTAAATATTGTCAAGTTCTTTGAGTCCATTTTTTTTTGTGCATTTCTTTGTGTGCTTTTCTCATTTTATTTCATAGTTAATTTCTTGATTCAAGTCCTTTTAGTTTTATTTGATTCGTCCTTCTTTCAAGAGTCACAAGGATCCATTCCTCCACAAGGATAAATAACCTTGAATTGATTGAGCAAAAATTAGTAACACTATCAATTTGAAAAGAAGCCATAGAAGGTGAGTTGAGAGTTCATGTAAAGAGTGGCGTGAGGATTTTATTACTAACTTGTTTGCTAGTTTTGTAGGTACAAAAGAGCTATAAGGAAGTATGTCTTTTATAGCTTCGGATCCTTATGATGATGAAATGAGAGACTATGCTTGTAGCAATGGAGGCTATGAATATGATGATGATGGAGATTGTGGAGGCTATGATAATAGCCATAATTTTGAACCATATGGTAATGAGAACTACTACTTCAGAGATGGATGTGAAATGAATAAGGCTTATGGCTCTTATGATGAACATGAAGGAGTGGAAGTATCCTATGATGAAGATGGTGGGGTAGAAGAACCTTGTGATAATTCCTATGATGATGATGAAAAATATGAGGAATCTCACCCTACCTACTATGAAGATGAAGATGACTTGAGGTATAGTTCTTCCTCCCACATACTTTATGAGTCTTGTGATGAGAACACCCATGGAGCTAGAGAATATTCGTATGCTTTTTATTGTGGTACTTATCCTAGTCGAAGTGGTGTGTGTGAGTATGTTGGTACAAATGAAAGTCATCTAATGAGCAAGAGAAAATGTGCATTCCCTACTTGTAGAACTACTATGTCTCATGTTTCTTATTCTAATTTCAATGTGTCTTGTTCTCAATATGAAAATGGTGTTGGAGGTAGGATGGAAGGATCAAAGGGACATGAAAGTATAGTGAAATCAAATGAGCCCCTTCCGGTGAGGGATCTTGAATCTTTAAAAATTAAAGAATTAGGAGATGACATACAAAGAGAAGTTGACAAGGTCATCCGATGGGTTGTCAATCTTAAGCCCAATGAGTTACAAAAGATGTTGAAGAAAACTACTCCTCATGAAGATGAACCCACTAAGGAGTTGAACATGGAAGTCAAAACATCCACACCTTGTGCACCAAAGTGGAAGCTTGAAGTGAAGGGATCATCTAACCCTTCACAAGGGATACTTGGCACTTGTCCGAACTCCAATGAAATTGAGGGATAAAAGATCGACAGGAGTAAGGGTGTGATAAGTGACAACTCTAGAGTGGAAAAAGGAGAGGTTGTGTGGAGTGATGTGAGAGGGTTCTCACAATCTTATACTAACTTTTGTAACCTTTCTTCTTTTTTCTAGTTGTATTGATTCTTGTGCAGGTATACTTGGAAGCAAGCTTAGTGAGGCCCCTCAAGCAATGAAAAATCATGAGGTGTTGTTAAAAAGCTTTCCAAAGGAGCATTTGTGCTTCAATGTTAGAAACCAAGGTGAAGACAATCATTCATATGAGCTACGAGGTAACAAAGCTAAACCTAACACTTTATTGAAAGTAAAAGATCATTGTGTGGCTAGTAGCCAATTGAGTGTAAGTGATAGCTTGTATATGTGTGAGCTTAAAGAGCCTGTACCTTGTGATGATCTTGATGACACCTTTTTGCATGATGATGATGCCATTGTTGTGAGTGCTCAAACACTAGTTGATCCTATAGATGACTTGGTTGATTCTTCTAGTAAGATCAATTTGAGTCCATCTAGTGTTAGCACTTGTGACTTGAGTGAAAATGTATTGTCATGTAATGGGGGTAGTCAAATTCTAGTTGGCTATAATGATGGTAATCATGTGTGTGATTCTTTTGAGCTTGATATGCTACCAACTAGTGTTCATTGTGGTGTTGACCAACTTGCTTATAATGATGACCTACTAATTGAGAAGTTGTGTGATGTGATAAATGAACCTCAATTTAGTGATGGTAATGATATAGTTGGTCATGTAGTTAGTCATGTAGGATTTTTACTTAGAGGTGATGATTCCTTAGGTGTTGATTCCATTTCTTATTCTTGTCATGAGAATCTTGAGATAGAGTATGAACTTAGGGATAATCCCTTATTCAATAATGGCATGACTAATGTGAATGATGAAGATAAAGGTGTGTCTTATAATATTGGAAGTGTAACCACTCTTGAAGGCTACCAATTATTTGAAAATCCACTATGGTATGATAACACATTTTCCAAAGACGAAACTCTCTTCTTGGAAGATGATAGTACGTCTATTGGAGGGGTTAGTGGTCAAAAGGAAAGGGGTGTATGTTCTTTAATGACCCCTTCATTCTTGTGTGACCCCATTCTTGATCAAGGCCTTAATGCTTGTGGATCAAAGGGTGATTATATATGTAGGCACACCTTGAATGAAGTTCATTTAAGTAACACCTTTATCTACTACCTCTTTGCATATGATGATGTCCATGTTTGTATGGGATTTGTTTTATATAGAGGTAGGGATTTCTTGGCTTGGTCCATTTGCCTTTGTGACCAAACTATGTGGGCCTTTTATATCTTTGACCCCGGAAACCCTCATGGGTGTTTGAACCAATGGTGACACCACATTTGGTATGGTCTTATGGGGGAATAGGGAAGCAATTGTATCTTAGGACCTTTGAGGTTTCTTTGTTCCATGATATTTCTCATAGCTGAATCCTTTGTATGTTCTACAATGCATTGCTCTTATTCGACACAAAGGATAGTTGGTTGTATTTTAAATGTGTGCCTCTTTGTCAAGTTGGTATGGTTGATAACTCGTGTGCTAACCCTCATGCTATGAGGATATGTTTGTTGTTTGTCGTTCTTATATTTTTGCAAGGTTCGGATTCGAGGACGAATCCTTTTAAAGAAAGGGAGGATGATACGATCACGGTTAGCTTAGAGCATAATTGGAGGGGCTTCCACATATGAATGATAGCTTGGAGCCCTAAGGAAGTCATGGAGCAACAAATACACAAGTCTATGGGCGATCAAGATGCCATTTGGGCAATCAAGAAGGGCCTTTGTGGATTATTTCCAAAATAGTCACTTTTGGGCTATTTTTATAAAAGGCTATTTGTGTAAAGGCAATAACTATAAATAGTTGTCTTAGCCATTTTCATACTTAGATTTTGATGATTGAATTGTCTTGAATAGACTTGATATTTAGTTACTTTAGCTTAGAGTAGTGATTGGGTTAAATTCCAATTATTAGCTTAGATCGAGTAATTAGGGTGGATTCCTGAATTGCTTGTGTTATCTTCTTTGCTTGATCGATCATCGAGTTATCATTTTGTGGATTCAATTTGGTTTCTCAAGAATTAGACTGAGTTCTCTTCTCCCTTGGTTGATTGTGGATTCAATTAGCCCTTCTTTCTTCTATTCTCATCCCTTTTTCTAATCTATCCCTCTATCTTCAATTTGTATTGTTTGTTTTTTTGTTTCCGATATCGATTTTGATCATTTTTTATTTATATCGTTATTACCCAGTGGCAATACATACTAAAATATATGCTTTACCCTTCTTCTTTTTTCAAGCAAAAGATGCCTGAGGGGCTTATATTAAAACATAAAGAGAGAGTCTATACAAAACTAAACAAAAAAAGTTGGCCCAATCCAACTGGGTCAGGCCCTAAAATAAAAAAGCAATAGGGAAAGGAAACAATTAGGAAAGTAGAAAGTGAGCAATCAGCTAAGATCTAGAGGGTTCCTTGACAGAGCCATCAGATTTCTCCTATTCCTCTTCTTCTTTGAGATCGAGCTGGTGTTTCCATGGTTGTGATGTGGAGCTTTAGCAAAAGGGGACGTACCACTGTAGTATAGCTTCAGCGACAAAAAATAGAGACAGAGGAGGTGGAAAGACAAGTCTCTGCAGTCATCCCGCCTTGTTATCGGAGCTTTATAAGCTCCAACCGGCATGACAGAAGCAAACAGTAGGTTTGTTTCCCTCCCCCCATCTACCCTTTTGTTGTTAGAGATATACACACTAAAGACTATCCCATGTCTCTTAACATAATTTTCTTTGAAAGTTGATAGATTGAAACTCGAAGGAACACGGAGTTCCATCTGAGTCGGTCACAAAATGAAGCCTCTACACCCGGTAATTAGCTCTAATTTGCTGTTCTTTCGGGCTCTCTAAGCTGATTCCAATTTGGAAAATTATTAACCCCTTTCCTTTGTGTTTTGTGCTTTCGAGTTGAAATGTTGGGTCAATTCCATCACAAGACATCCAAAAATTCTCACTGGATGCTATGGTATCGGGATCCAAACGAAGATCTTCTTCAGATTTTAGCTAGATAAAGCATAAAGGGACACAAGGAAGGAAGGTAACAATGACATCTTAAAGTTAACTAGGAGATTTATTTGATATCCTAAATCTGAGTTTTTTTCCTTTGTACCCTCATCCTAAGAGAACGAACCTGCTAAGAGGTTAATACCACTCTTGACAATCAAATACAAAAGGATCCATTTAGATGTAGCACACCTGAGAGTGAAAATTTGATTGTAGGTCTTTGAGATGGTGTTGTATTAGTAGACTAGTTGCTGGTTATCTCTGTTGCTCTTTGATTTTGAAGCCTTAGTCTAGGAACTTGCATTTTGTCTATGTTTAGGAGTTTTTTTGGCTCCTGTGGGAAGGTCTTGATGATGTTGATAGTGAAAAGTACCTGCAAAAAAGAAAATATAGTTAGCTAGAAAATCTGCAACTTGGTTGCCTTCTCTCAGAGTGTGTTCAAACTGAATGTATCCCGTATTCCTCCACTCATTAATGCTTCTAACTTCCATGCTTATGCTCTAAGGAACTCTCCATTTCCCATCTAAAATCCTCTTCATGACTAGAGAATATGTTTCCAAAATTAGAGGCAGAAACTGATTTCTCACACAGTGCTCTATTCCTTTTTCAATAGCCTTGGCTTCTGCACACAGGCTAGTACTGTCTGCCATTCTGCTGGTGGTAGCATGCACAAAATCTTCATTGTTGTCTCTTATGCAGAAGTCCCAAGAGTCAAGTCCAGGGTTACCTTTGGAAGACCCATTAGTGTTGCATTTGTATATACCATTAGGAGGGAACCTCCATCCTATGGCCTTGAATGTCACTTGAGATACATAACTTTCCAAGTACTGCACAATCAGGGGCCATTATTGTGGTACCCCATTCAACCAGGGAAATCTTACCTTAGCAAAAAAGTGAAGATTTTTGTCAATTTCATACAGTATTTTGTTTCTAGACATGCTTCCCACATGTAGTGTAGTATTCTTCCACCTCCAAATTTGCCATAGGATGATACAGGGGATGATCTTATCAGAGGTTTTAGCTTGTGCCCACACTTGTGTTTCCACCATTTTAAAATGGTTTGTCTAAGTTGAATAAAAGGGCCATGTATCCCTGCAGCAAATGTGTATCTTTTCCATACCCAATCAGCCACCTCACCTGTCAGAAAAATATGTTCAATAGTCTCTTCTTTAGGTTGAGAGCAGCACCTACATTTTGAGACTATAGATATACCACATCTTGCAACAATGTCATCCACATGGATTTTATTTTTTCAGGTCCACCATAGACAGAAGGATATTTTAAATGGGAGGCCTTTGACCCAAATCTTTTTAGCACCCAAGATTTGTCTGCCTTATTTCTCACCACTTCCCAGGCTAATTTGACTTAAAATAGCCCATTAGGTGTAAGCATCCACCAAGGCTTGTCACTTTCTTGTGAAGGAGCATTTCTGGGTAAATTATTAGTCACATGATGAACCAATTCTTGGGGTAAATTCTCTAATAAGAAGTCCTTATTCTAGTAGCCTTGTTGCAGTGCTTCACTAACATCATCAACCTCTCAGTTCACTGGAAATTCTAGAGTTATGACTTTTGTCAGGGCTCCCAGCCTTGTCCAATTGTCATGCTAGAAATTGGCACCCCCATTCCTAGGTTCCCACCATATAGACTATTCAGTAGCATCTCTAGCCTCCAACATCATCTTCTAAAGTTGAGATCCACTTTTCCATTGGACTAGGGTAGGAATTTGCTTCTTGCAATATTTGTTCCACATAAAAGTGGACCACATAGTGCCAATAGTTTGAATTTCCATCATAGTTTTGCAAAAAGAGCTTTTGAAATATCAAAAAGAGATCTGAATCCCAATCCACCTTCTTCTCTAGGAAGACAAAGTTTAAGCCATGAGGACCAGTGTTTACTCTTCCCTTCTTCCTTATTTCTCCATCAGAACCTTGAGAAAATCCTATGAATCTCATTGATAGTGTATTTAGTAGGAGTCATAGTAGACAGAAGGTACAAAGGCATGCTCTGCAACACACTATTAATCAAAATAGCTTTTCCCTCAAAAGATAATAACTTACTTTTCCAGTTCTGCAATCTGTCTTTGATCTTTTTGATAAGATCATTATAGTAGACCTTCTGCTTTCTAGTATGAAAAATTGGACATCCCAGGTATTTGAAGGGGAATGTACCTCTGTTAAAACCAGAAATAGTTGCCACTTCCTGTGCCAAAGCTGAAGAACTGTTTCTGTGCATATAGAAGGAACTTTTCTCTTGGTTAACTAGCTGACCTAAGGCCTGTTCATATTCCTTCAATGTGTCTGTGGTCATCTGCAAAGAGTATTTTTCTGCTGAGGCAAAGATAATGGTGTCATTAGGATAGGATAGATGATTTAGTTTCCCACTCCATTTGGGCAAACCAAAACTCTAATAAGAATCATTTTCTAGTAAATTGTTCAAAGCCCTTAATAGAACTTCAGCTGATAACACAAAAAGGGCTGGAGATAGAGGATCCCCCTGTTTCACTCCTCTAGAAGAATGGAAGAAACCATGGGTCTGACCATTAAACAAGATAGAATACCAGTTGTTGGCTATGAGTCTCCATATAATGTCAATAAAAATCTCAGCAAATCCCATCCTTCTGAGCACCTTAGAGAGGTATAACCAGGACACTCTTCCATAAGCTTTGGCCATGTCTAGTTTTATAACAACATTAGCAGGCTTACTCCTT
Organism: Jaltomata sinuosa; assembly: GCA_003996215.1. Taxonomy (NCBI): domain Eukaryota; kingdom Viridiplantae; phylum Streptophyta; class Magnoliopsida; order Solanales; family Solanaceae; genus Jaltomata; species Jaltomata sinuosa. The sequence continues at coordinate 292,782 of QJPP01007366.1, forward strand.
TTCCTGATGTCTGTCACTATCCTTTGTGTGAGCAAAACATTCTCAATGATACATCTTCCTTTCACAAAGCCAGACTGATTGTTGGAGATCACTCTAGGTAGAATATCTTCCAATATATCATGTACCACCCTAGAGATGACTTTATTAATAAAGTTGCTAAGACTAATAGGTCTTAAATCTGCAAAAGTCTCAGGGGTTGCCTTCTTGGGGAGCAGGACTAAGTTTGTATGAGTGATGCTCTTTGGTAGGGTGTGACCTTCAAAGAAGGCTTTCACTATATCAAAGACATCCTCACTAACTATCTCCCAGCAAGTCTGAAAGAATATACCTGACATACCATCAGGGCCACAAGCACTTTCTCCATTTAGTTTGAACACAACTCTTTTAACTTCTTCCAATTCTGGAATCTGGCACAAAGTTGTATTATCTTCTGGATTGATCATAGTAGGGATGTGATCAATGATGGAAGAGTCAGTACCCTCAGGTCCTTGTGTGAATTGATTCTGATAAAAAAGAATAGCTTCCCCGACCACTGAATTGTTGTCCTCCAGCCAACCTCCACTTCTATTTTGTATCCTTTTAATTTGTAACCTTTTCCTCCTGCCTCTTACTAAGCTGTGAAAGAAGCTAGTATTCTTGTCCCCTTCAGAAAACCATGTAATGCCAGCCTTTTGACTCCAGAATTCCTCTTCATAGTGTAGGTACTGTTTTAAGGCTGCTTGGGCCTGTTGCAAAACCATCCTATTATCTGGTGAGGGGTCTTCTTCAAAAACTTGTTCCTTCAGTCTGACTATTTCCTTTCTGATGCTCAGTTAATGGAAAATATCCCCAAAAGTGTTCTTGCTCCACCTGGACAGGGCTTGTTTTACATTTTTAAGCTTGTGCTTAAACTTATAAAAATAGTTTCATGTTTCTTCAGTTTTCCAATTCTCTTTTACAGTATTGATGAAACTCTCTTGCTCAGTCTAGAATTTAAGAAATCTGAATGATTTCTTAAAAGTCTGATCAGAATTACTCATAGTGATGAGTATAAGGGCATGGTCAGACCCTGTTCTGTCCAGGTTCTCTGCCTCAATGTTTGAGAACCATTGTTGCCAGTCCTGATTAATCAACACCAGTGTTTTAAAAGGCGATCGTGGGGCGAGCCCTGAGGCGAGCCCCGGGGCGAGGCGTAGCTAAAATGCACTGAGGCGTTGGGAGGAGGTGAAAGTATCAAAAGGCGTACGCCTCACAATTTAGGGCGTTCGCCTAAGCGTGAGGCAAATGTTGAGGCGAACGCCCTTAGGCGTAAGCCCTGAAAATTACTATCAATTAAAAATATTTTTTTGCTATTAAGTCCCTAATTTAAGCCTAATTACTAAAATATTTAATTGTTAAACTTAAATAATACTTAAAAACTCAAAAATAAAATAAAAGTAGAAAACTTAAAACTCAAACTTTTAGAAGCATATTTAATATTTACTTATAATGTACTTTTTTTTGACAAACTTATATTTTTGAGGACATATAATGAATTATTATATAAAAAGTTAACTTTATATATTGAATATATTGTGTTGTTTTGGTTAGTTTTTTTAGCTGAAACAGTTTTAGATATATCTTCCTCTAATTTTTAATTTTTTTATAATTTTTATGTAGTTTTACCTTTATTTGGTGATTTATCTATTTTAAAAATATTTATTTTAGTTATATAAAATTTATAAAATATTAAAAATTAAAGGATCATGGGGCTTACGCCCCATCGCCTCGGGGCTTACGCCTAGCCCCGTAACAGGTAAAATGCCTCACATCACGCCCCCGCCTTTTAAAACACTGATCAATACTCTATCCAGTCTTTTGAAAATACAATCTACTCCTTCTCTACCATTCCACCATGTGTAAGGGCTACCCTTGTAGCTGATTTCTTCAAGTTCACATGAATTGATACAAAAGGCAAAGTCTTCACATTCTTGTGGTGTCACTGGTAGGCCTCCTAATTTCTCTTCCTCATTCCGAATGACATTGAAATCACCCCCAAGCCAAGGGGTGTGGGTGCTGATAGCCTGCTGATATATGATCTCCCATAAGTCATGTCTATCCACTTCATTGCATCTAGCATAGACTAAAGTAGTGATGCAGTGCTATGAGTATTCCTGAAAGAAAAGTTTCAAGGTAATCTGTTGGTCAGTGTCTTCTATGATGTCTACCTCTATGTTGTCATTGACAAAGTACCAAATCTTTCCATTACAATTGGCTCCTCCCTTGCACATACCCAACCTTCTCTGATGTTTTGACAAATATCTAGCTTGTTGGAAAGGTTCCATTAAAGCTATAAGTCAGAAATTGTGATGTCTGTGAAGCATTTGAAGTCTATGGAATGTTTTATGGGTTTTCACAGATTTGATGTTCCAAAAGATGGCTTTCATCATCATTTATCGTTGCTTTTGGTGGTACCACTTCTTGTGAGGACTCCAGACATCTGACGTTGATTATTTGAACCCTTTCTACCCTTTTTATGCCCTTTGAAATTCCCGTTAAGTACATGTTGTGGTGTTTGGTCATTCTTCTTGTAGTTCTTTGGAAATTTCTTTCCCTTTTTCCTCTGTTTCCTTCAACTCTTCTGTAGTTCTATTATGGGTCACTATTTCCTGTAGTTTCCTGATGGGAGAAGGCTCCTTCTTATCTCTAGGTTTCTGGCTTGGTATTGTTGCAGAATGACTGTTGTTCCATGTGGATGTTACCCCTGTGTCTCCTCCATCCTCAATGGCTAGTGGCTTAATTTCCACATCTTTGTTGGTTAGATCAAGTGCAGAGACAATCCATTCCTTATGAGCTGCATCTTCAGTTCCTTCATGGATGATGTGTGTGGTTTCTTCTTCATTATTCCTAATAATTCTTAGCTGCAATTCCCCTGTATTATCAGTGATGTTGTTATCTTCTGTGGCCTTCTCTGGTAGTTTGGCTGTGTCAACCCTCTTGTTATTGATGTTTGTGAGCTCTTTGGTGCCTTCACTTTCCCCTTTTGCCTCTTTCTCATCTTTGGAATGGTTGTTGTTTGGTATCTCTTTTTTTTTGCTGATGTTGCTAGTTATCTCCTGAGGGTCATTCTCTGTACCAAGGCTGGATGAGCTTTCTGAAGAATGATTCTTTTTTAGTTCCTGCTCCATGTGATCCTCTTCCTATATGATTTCTCCATCTTCCTTTTCATCTTCTACTTTGTCGCCCTACTTCTGATTTACATGATTCTCAGAGAATGCATCATCAACCCCTTCTTTTGTTTCCTCATCCAGTGCATCAAAAGTGTTCTGAAGGTGGAGTTGTTCTGCCTGTGGTGCATTGTTGTTGGGTTTGGTTATCCATTGATTTGGATTGCCATATCTACCATCGTACCAGATCTTATTCCTCTGAATTGGTCATTTCTGATGTTTACCTTTGTCTTCCTTCTGTATATTTGTCTCAGGGCCTTCTCATTGCTCTTATCAGTGTTATTATTGTCTTTCTTCAGTTCTGAGTGCAAAACCCTGCACTCTGTTTCACCATGACCTTGTAGTTTACATCTCTTGCAATATTTGGGGATCACATCATAGTGAATCTTGATGTTCTCACTTCGTATGGCACCAGTCTTTCCATTCTCTATCTCCATTTTAACAAAGCTAGGCAGTTCTGTAGCCAGATTGATTTATACCTTTACCCTCGCACAACTGGGTCTAGTCTTATTAATGGTAGCCATATCCAAATTGAGAGGCTTTCCAATAGCCGAAGCCAATGAAAAGAGTGATTCCTTACCAAAATATGTGGGCAATAGGTTAGGAAATGAGATCCAGGCAATGGCCTGTGTAGTTTCTTCATTTATCTTGAATCTTGAGTCATTTATCAAAGGTCGCATCTGGTAAGATAAACCATCCTTTGCCTGGATGTAGTATGCACTTTTAGACATCATATTCACAAAGTTTTCTACCAAATCAAAATGCATGAGTACATGCATATTTCTAAATAGTCCAATTTTGGAGTAACCTTTGATGTTAAACTGTTTTGGTATTTGCTGTCCAGGACATCCATAAGAAAATTTACCAACAATAGCATATTGTAGGTTTTCCAATGTATTCATTCTACTGACTTCTGGCTCGGTTCATTTCACCACAAGAATTCCTTCAATGATATGGACTTTTTTGATAGGGATTGGGTATATGTTGGATGGTGGTGAAGGTGTTGGAGTGTTAATGGTAGTGGGTTTCAAAAGGGTAGCATATTGGATGTCCGGTTTAAGTATAGGAGGGGGCATATCTGATGTGTTTGTGAGGTTTATAAGGGGGGTTCGGATGTAGATGCTAAGAGGGGGGTTGGACCAGCCACCGGAGGTGACTGGCCGCCGATGGAGGCCATGGTTCCATGTAACTCTTTTTGGATTAAGAGTTATGCTCGTTTAAAGTGTTAACTGAATTCAGAATTTTCGAGGTGCTACATGGGGTCGTGATTCTAAGGGATCCTGGATCCTTTGGTTCATGGGATCAACCATCAATTCTACTAGTATAAAGTTTAAATTACTAGTTTTATTTCATGGACTTCGTATAGAACAACTTCATAACCTTGAACCTTTGTAAATTGAGATTGATGCTCAGGAAGTGATAAAGCTATTATGCAATCATATTTTACAATTATCTAACATTCTTTTTTATTGCAGGTGGCTTCTTCATCAAATGCATGATCCTCCCATAAAATACACATACAAGAAAATCAATGGTGTAGCAGACGGGATTAAAATAAATACTACAAAATAATCTTGTGGTGGGGAACCTTTACAAATAAACCTCCACAATTAAGATTATTTTTTTAGTAGTGAAAAATAATTAAATAAAGATTCACTAAATATTTCGCACTTTTACAAAATATAGGCTTGCAAGTCGATATTATCTTCATATAATTGCTCTCTGTGATATCACGATCCCGACTCATATTAGATTTTATGTTTGCATTGTCATTTGCCTTTTCGTAAGATGTAGTTCGACGTTATCATATCAGTCTATGATTTTGTCTTGTTGTTTTCTATAGAGAGCACTTGAAAAATTATTTGCCAGTTGTCACTTGTAATCGTAAACAAGCGTAGCCAAAGATTATCTTATATTTAGCTATAAAAAATATTCGTAGCAAATTGTTTATATTCAGGTACAAATTTTAAATCGTCACTATTTCAATATTGCATATTTTGTGACAAAACTATATTGTCACTAAGTCATAGGTTGATTAGAGATAATAAAATGATCGTCACTAATTGCGTATATTATTAGTGACAAAAATTAAGGTCACAATTAAATATAAAATTTTGTGGCTAAAACTTACAACATTTAACTACGAACTCTAATTTGTCACTATTTCAACAACTTATTTTTTTGTGACAAAAACTTTTTGTGTCCAAATTATAACTAATTTTAAGACAAATAATTATTTGTCACAAATTTAATATATTATTAGCCACAAAATTAAGTGTCATAGATAAGTTAAAATTCATCACTAATGGTACCTAATAAATAGCGCCAAATTATTTTTTGGTGGAAAATTTTAGTAGACAAAACTTTGCTACGAAATTGTATGTTTCGTCACTAAAAGTATATTGCTCATGCATTTAAATACGGAATATAATTTTTGTCACAAAAAGTGAATAATTAGTGACGAATTCTTCATCGTACCTAACAATTTCGTAGCTAAATATCACATTTGTTATAGTGTAAGTTTTATTTTATGAGGCAAAGTTTGTATATAACTCTAACATAATGACTCTGATATAGCTAGCCCTTTTAGGTACTTGAATATTTCCTAATTGTTCGGGTCCATTTATGGTTATTGCTTCTGTGAACATAGTAGCTAAATAATCTCAACGTGTTACATAAGGCAAATATTGTATAATTGTTTGATTTTTCGCAATTTTCTCCATCCCTCTATGTAAATAACCCAATATTGGTTCGCAGTCGACAACATCTTCACCATCTAGAGTAACGATGAGTCGAAGAACACTGTGCATTGATGGGTGTTGAAGCCCCATATTGACTATCATGAGGTCTTTTCTTGTAGTTGGTGCAGTCATAAGTTTTTTACCGATTCATCCTTCCATGAATTACTGAAAGTGAAAAGAAGTTCATCAAAATTTAATCGAAACATATAAGTGAAAATGAATGACTCTTCAAATTAACGAGGATTTGTCTCTCGAATGTCCAACTGATTAATTAATTATTTATAACGTACTCTATTTTTTTTTGCCAAATAAGCTAGCAATCGTTGACGTTTTTTCAAAAATTTCTTCAAACCTCTCTGAGATAAATAGTCTTTTTTGTGCAATTCTAAATGTGAAGTAAGTCTCCGTATCTTATTGGTGAAATTGAATACTTGAAATTCAACAGATCCTCTCTTTTCTTCTGGAGAAATAACTGAAATGACATAATTTTTTACCATAAATGAATTTTCCCTTTCTTTATTTTTTTCTTTATTTTACAGATATGGATTTTATCAAATTTTATCGATCAGTAATAATAATGTCAGTAATTTGAACGTGGTATATAGACTTAATTTCTTTATGAACCCCTAATTTTATCAATTCCAATAAATTAATCAATTTTAAATTTGATTCAGATAGGAGTCCAAAAAGGTGGTAGGTACGTTTTTTTCATTCCCAAAAGCGAATAATTTCAACCTAAAATGAAGAAGATTCTGTTAATTCATTTCTAGATCTAATCGATACCTTATTTTATTTATTTAGTATCGTCTACTCGAATTAGATTCGAATGAGATGTAAGACAAGGCATGTGTGCATTTGTTTGCTTTCAGATACTCTTTACGAGACAGGATATCTAGTATTATCAATTAATTTTCAATCGTGGATACATATGTATCCTTAAAATACTAAAAGGGCTACCATTATTGGTATCAAACCAATAATGATTCATACAAGCTAAATCTTCTAATCGATAATTAGGCCAAAGAAATAACTTAAATTTAATTAATTCATTTTTCTCTTTATAAAGAGGTTTTCTTTCATCCAAAAATTGACTCCAGTTTTTTACATTGGTTTCGTTGCAAAATACTGAATTTCTATCGACTCCATTCTAATTCAAAGAATTAAAAAAAATTGAATTCTCAATTCTCTACGACGTCTAGACCATAAAATAGTTTCAGGAACAAGCAAATCAAAATGATTTTTATCTGTATTTATTCTTTGAGTTTGAGGTTGCAGAATGAATTCATCAAAATTCTTTTTATCAACGTATCTTTGTTCTCGGTATCTTTGATTAGTTTGGTGTTTACTTTTATCAACCAATGAAATACTGTAATGATCGGGTTCATCATTACGGGTAACCATTTGTGCCAAGTTTTGGGTTAGAAAACTTCCGGGTTTGAGTTGAAAATTCTGGGCTAGGCTAGTCTCGACCGATTTTGGAGCAAGGTAGGGTCTAGGACAATCCGAGTAAGGATTGGGTTAGATGTCTTAGTTCAAGCTAGTTTTCCTTGTAGCTAAGATATAAAGGAGTTCGGGACACTTTTCAGAATCGAATTTGGGTAAGTAGAATTCCCGGAATCGCGTTTGACATGAAGGGATTGTTTCAGATCATCGGGGGAAGCAAGTGTGTTGTAAAATGGCCAAATCTGGGAGATTTCTGGATATTCTGTCTGTGACAAGCGCAACGGTCCACCATAGCGACCTCCGCTATAGCAATGGAAAATATCGCTATAGCGGTGGTCAAGGCGGTCAACTCCGCTTAAGAGCGTTATAGCAGAAGTCGTCTGCTATAGCGGGACTGCTATAGCGGAGTGAGGATCGTTATAGCGGAGCGACGGGACCAGAAAACCCAGAAATGGGTTTTTAATTTCATTCTCTTCCCTTCAGCCTCAAAAACAGAGGAGAGCTATTCCAAAAACCCTCCTAGGCTGCTCTAAGGCTTGGGAGCCATGGGAAGGAGGGATTCCAGGGAAAGAGATGCGAAACCACGAATTTGGGCCTGCAGAATCGCCAGGAATGCCTCCACGGAGCCAAAAATGCACGGTTACAGCTGCTTGGCGCCTAGGTAGGCTAGGTTTTCATGAGTAGTTAGACATGTTTACTTTCCGTACTTGTTGCATAGTGGGAATGGAGAATCTATGTTTTAGGCCTCCGGGCACGGAGTCTAGCAGATTTGGATTTGGTTATGTTGATTTGGGGTGTACGGAGTAAATGGCTGGTCTTGTGATTGTGTTATGTGGTTACATTATTCATATTGGTGTGATAACATGATAGGTTAAGAGACTAGTATGTCAGAAAGGTTCGGGGAACCAGGGGGAGCGTTTGGAAGCCACGGGAAACGGGAATAGGAAACTCCTAGGTAAGGAATGTTTATGGCTTGAGACGTAGTGGCGGTCTTGCTAAAGTAAGGAAAAGGAAATCAGATAGCTGCGTATATGATTAACTTAAAGAGAAATTGCTCGTTACATGTTCTAGAATAAAAAAGGGTGTACCGAGGATAGACTTCGGACGGGATTTGATGGTTCATTGTTGTACCCAGAAAAGGGTAGGTGATGGTTTACGATTTATGTGAATGTTGTATATTCTTGTACTCATATCTAAGTATTTGTATGAATTACATTGCTTAAGAAAGTTGTGTAGAATGTCTAAGGTTCCTGCTTTACAGTCTGTGATTTGAATGGTATTTGCTTGTTGGTTTACAAGTTGTTTGTTCATGCATTTGATTGTCGATTGTTGACATTCGGTTGGCTCAAGTACCACGCCTGGTACAGGTATAACAAATGGTTGGCTCGGATACCACGTCTGGTACGGATATACTAACGGTTGGCACGGGTACCACACCTGGTATGAAATACTAACAGTTGGCTCGGGTACCACGCCTGGTATGGGTTTATTTTACTGCATCATTGCATTGGTATTGTTGCCTTGCATTGATAATTATTGCATTGCATTGTTCGTTATTGGTTTCGTGAATGGACCGGGCTGTTTTATTGAATTATGATATTCAATGGGGGTCCTTGAGTGACCGGGAATCCTGTTATGTCTGTATGAGTTTGGTCTTGGCGTAGGCCGGGTTGTTATATCATGTTATGAGTTTGATCTTGGTGTAGGTCGAGTTGTTATATCATGTTATGAGTTTGGTCTTGGTGTAGACCGGGTTATTATATCATGTTATGAGTTTGGTTTTGGTGTAGGCCGGGTTGTTATATCATGTTATGAGTTTGGTCTTGGTGTAGGCCGGGTTGTTATATCATGTTATGAGTTTGGTCTTAGTGTAGGCCGGGTTATGATGCTAATTATTAGTTGGTCTTGGTGTAGACCGAGTTATGATGTTAACACCTAGATGTGTTAGGGGGAAACCGGGTCGGTCCGGACTAGGTATAGAAGGTTATAAGTTCGCAATTTATTGTCATTAAGTGTACTAATGACGGTCAAGGATTATTTGTGATTAAGGAGGTAAGGATGGGTCTTGGGGTAGACCGGGTAGCCTGTTGAACATCTAGGTGTGGTTAGAGGATCCTTGGAGGGTCCAGGTTTCGAGATTAGAAAGGGATTTAGATATAACTTTGTTGTTGTCATTGCACATGTCAATGGTTTCTAGGTGATTTTCATATGATTAGTCAATTGGGAGTAAGACGGAAAGTCTGGGGTTGTAGTTGTCAGTTGTTATAATCAGGATGGAAAGTTGTCCTAGAGGTCCGGGAAGGGTCAGACACTGGTAAGTAATACTACGGGTATAAGTGGTTTGGTTGGG